>JAEQBH010003808.1:0-193695 GCA_016808115.1 Tetrastigma voinierianum
GATGAGACGGAAGAAGGTGGGAGTCTGTTAAACTAGGCCAGTGTTAGGCCCTTCAGCGTGATAGCGAAAGCTCTGCATCGTATGGGGTCACGATATGGTGAAACTCATTGTTCTTCTTTTATTAAGGGTGATCGATGAGTCTCTTGTTCCATCGAGCGTTTCGACTTCTTGGCGTGCAGATTTTCTTGGAAAGAGGAAGTCACGACACCGTGAGCAGGTTCGAGTTTGTTACCTTAGGGCATCCACTAGAGGCCAGGAGCTTGGCCACCCTGCAGCTTCCTTCATATGCATTTGAGCTCTTCATAGATGCCCGGAACCTCTGCTCCCATGACCATTCCCTTGTTTCTTGTTGATCAAGGATGGGTATGGGTCCATTGCTTATGTTGTCCCTTCCATGCCTTTCCTCATTGCGATTCTCTCCGGGAGGTTCGTAAGGATCACGCTCCCTAGTTTGGCTAGTCTATCCTTTTCTATTTGTTCCTCGAGGGAAATTCGAGGGTGTTCTTTGTTATTATTCTTGGTGGGGTTTAGACTGGGAGCTGTCGTGCCTCCTGGGGGTGCGTTGCACAGTAAGTTGTTCTAACTCTTTGTGAGGCGTTGGTTAGTGAGGCGGACGCCTCCATCCCGGTATTGGCACGTATAGCCGGTGTACTTGCGGAGGTTGGTATCTATGTCGCCTTGCGGCCTTGCGTCAGCAGGTAGATTGGGCGTGAACAAGCGCGTGTTCAGTGGATCTGTGTTGAGTCATTTGAAGATCAGTTTTATTTGTAAAGGAACTGTCGTTCCCATAGATGGCGCCAAACTGATGATGCTTTTTCAACCGGAACTGGGCTGGAGCGTGCTAGAATTGTTGGGCCGGTCCGCTGACTTTGTACGTTGGGCTCCTCTGCGAAAATAAGAAAAAAAGGATCGGCGGGGGCTCGCCCGTTGCCTCTTCGATGCCTAAGTTAGTTCTTTCCGATGGAAAAGAAGATCAACTGCTTAGGAAATGAAGTTTTGTGCGTATGTTTGCGTACCTTTCACCGTTGGGATGACCTGATATTTATATTGGATGATCGTGCGCTTTGCAGTTGGATGATGACGAGAATAGTATCTTTTTAACATTGGAGAATGATCGATATTCACTCGAATTGGGTAAAAATTTTCTTTTCCTTCTCATGCATAGATTAATAAGGGATAATTGATGGGGCGATAATTAGGAAATATCTCACTCTGATGGTGGAATTAAGTATTTTTATCTGGATTAAGCGAATTTCTTGTCTTATAAAGTGAGTTGGGCCTTATTTAGACACATTGGGGATATCATTAAGAGAGTACTATCATTAGTCTTAGGTTCTTTTAATCCTGTGTCTTGGGTCTGCCTTTATTATTTAATGTAGTATAAATACATATAAAAATTTATATGAATAAAACCTAAATCAAATATTTTATGATTATAAAAAATTTAAAAATATTAAGAGAAATAAGTGAATTAATAAATATTTGTATTAATAAAACCTACAAAATTATTTTTTACTATTATAAAAATATTGAATAAATGAATAAACATACATAAGCATTTTATTATAAAAACCCAAAATAATTATTTATATGATAATAAAAAATATTTACAAAAATATTTGAATTAATTAATAAAGATATGAAAAATTTGTATTAATAAAAACTTAAATAATTATTTTTATAAAATAATATTTGTATGATTATAGAAATTTTAAAAATATTTACAAAATATTTTTAATAAATATTTTTATAAAAGACTATTTAATAACGATTAAAAAATGTTTTATATAATACATGCCTCTAAAAACAAAACACACCATAAAAAACTTTTGAAAATATCACTAACGACTTTTATTTGTCTAGAATTGCCCAAATTATTTTATGTACAACACTTGTAAAAAGCGAAACTGGCCCTAAATTTACGACCATTTGTAATTTGAGTACAGTACTCTTTCGGCTCCTCCTTTTATTTCTCTTCTCTTTCTCTCTCCTAAGGTTTCTCACTGCCGTTTTTCTTTCTTCACGGTTCGTGACTGCAACAGCGAAGCCGTGGTTCCCAGGTAATTTCATCCCCATCCATATCAAGCCCCTTTTGGTGTGAAAATTAGGGTTCTTATGGACTGATTCGGGCAAAGAGAAATTTTACCATTCGAGCCTATCCACATTTTTCGTTCGTTCTTGATAACGAAATATGCTCCACACCCTATATCATGTATATTTGCATCATGCTGAATCAGGCCAGATACTTATCTTTAGGATGATTCCCATATCATTTATATATTCTTAGTTCAATACAGAATTAGAATATGTTTTAAATTGTTGTATCGTATTGTCTGTAGTTGAAGTACGCGGTATCAGATCATTATTTCGACGATTAGAGGCAGTAATAGTGTGGTATATGATCAATATGTGGTAGATGAATGGATAATTAAAATCATTTAAATTATTAAAAATTTTATATAATTTATTAGAAATATATATATAATTAAGTAAGGTAAAAATTTAATAATAATTATTTTATAGTTAATTACTAAAAAAATATGTAAATTATAATTTTTTGTATAATTCAGCAAGTAATATTGAAATAGATTTAAAATTATATCATTTCATGCTAAAAGATTAAATAAAAGCAAATAAATTTATTTATTTTTATATATTTGCTTATTTAATATTTAAATTTTAAAAATAACCATAAATCTTATTTTAAAATATAAATACATTTTATATTTAATAAATAATGTGTAATTTAAAGAATTGCATAACAGTAAACTCATTAAATTTATATTTATTAAAATATGATAATCTAAAATTTTTAAAATCCTAAATCATGTTAAAAAGTAAGCTTAATTTTTGTCAAATATATTTTATATTTATTTTCCATAAATACATAAAATTTATAAAACAGAAGATATTTTTTTGGTTTTTTTAAACTCTCAAGTCTCATCTCTCTCTAGTCTCCTCCCCTGTTTCCCACTTTCCCTTCTACCGTCTCCCTCTCCCCCTGCGAATCTGCGACTGGATGCTCCAAGCTTTACAGCCTTGTCACACCATGCCTACTGTCAATAGCCTCTCAAGCCCCAACACAGCCTTCGGAAGTTCTGAGAGTTGCCTCGCCGTTTGCTCTCACCATCGTGGCACTGGTTAGGGCTAGAAAACTAGTCGATCCTGGTATGATGGTGAAAATTTGTTGATTTTTGGTTTTTCTGAAGAGAGATCTCTGATTTCCCAGAATAAATCATTTGGCCTATTGTTTTGATTGGTATTAGGAGACAAAGTTGAAGAGAATGAAATCGTATTTTCAATATCTGAGAGAATCTCTTATTCATTCTTAAAAAATTGATTTTTTGGTTGTGGTTTATGTTCATCAGGTTTTAGATTCACGGGTTTTGGATTTTCAATTTCATGATCTCTCTCGTTAAATCAGATCTTTTTTTTGGTGATTTTGGACATTCAGATCTATCTTTTCAGATTTATTCACATAACAGAGATGGTCTGTTTTGAAGTTGTAATTTTAACCAGTCAGACCAGTCAAAGCCTAGAACTCTGACCAGAACATCGGATATAAATAATTATAAAATTTTATACAAATTATTATAATTCCTTATCCGATATCAGGATAGGGCGATCAGCAGCAAGACGCAGTTACAATACTTAAGCAGAATAATGGACTCAGTGCGATTTTTTGAATATCATAATATTGTACTAACATATGTTTAAAAATATGAAAGCTATATATATTATTCAGTTTGCATTCAGTATACACGTTTTATATGTATTTGGATAAATTTTCTGGGTTTTCAATTTTTTTGCAAAATCAAATAGGTGATATTTTCATTAGTTTGTTCATAATTTGTTCTACTGATGTTTCTTGTTTGATGTTTGCTTGGAACTTGTTTTTAATCTATATTCGCTGCTAATTTACGCCAGTTTTGTTGTTTCTGTTTGTCTGTGTTGTTGAAATGTGGGTAGTGTGTGTGGTTTGGTTTATGCTCAAAACATTCCTCCTTTTAGAAAAGGAAAATTAAATTTATTTGTACTGAATTTAAAGTGAAAATGACAGCAATCAAATTCTTGTATTACCCAGATTGTAATATTTACGTAAGTGCAGAAGACAAAGCACAATTCTGGAGAAAGCTTGGTCTTTACATCCATTGTGTGGTGAAATTGTAGAGAAGGAACTCAAAAGAGGGTCCATAGAAAGGAGGAAGGAAGAATCTTAAGGGCTGCTGAGGAGAGAGACCTTGACTCTTCAAGAAAGGTCAAAGCATGTACAGTCGACATCCCGCCCGAGGGCTCGAATCTCATTGAGGCACTACCTCTCCTGTTTTTAAACGTCAATATGCAAGTGGTTCCTGCTTTAAATTTTAATTGGTAAAAACATGTTCATGTTCACTAGTTATGCTATTTGTGTTAAAGTTATTGATTGTGCATTTTCCCCCTATTATGCATCGTTCTAGGTAATGGATGCTCGAGGCGAGAATTCACTGGCATTATTTCCAGCCAAATTTCAAAAAAGCATGTGGATAAAAAAAGGTTTTGACTCCCTCAGACATGACGCTTTGCTAATTCTATGCTGAAAGATACCCATTTATTGTTTTGTTTCTTTCTATTTGATCAGTGTATTTTCCCTAGGAAGAGCAAGTTGCTATTGGTCCAAACTCTTCTATGTTGTCATGAACTTCTTGCTTTAATACTTTGGTGGACAATGGCATTTAACTTGGCACATTGTTGCTACACTTTCATTTACTGAGGCTATTTGACCTCTTTTTTTTGGACTTTATTCGATTTCTGTGGTCATCCTCTTGTGCTTTAGGAAGCAGTAATAGATTTCTTTTCTAATATGCAGGGAGTTTTGTTGTGGTTGATGAAAGAGGAAGGGAGAAAGCTATGGAGTCAGGTAGCAAGGTGGCATGCATTGTTTCTCAAGTTCTATTTTATGAGCAAGTTCGTGTGCTTCAGAAGTTCTAAAGAATGGTGCGTTTTTTCTTCACATTTTAAAGTTGTATGCAATCAAACAATGTCACTACACCTATAGGAAAGAGGTTCCGTATATCTGAGAAACAATATGCTTGCTCCAAATTATTACTTTCCAAAAATGGGGATAGCTAAGTTGAAATCTGGCACTCAGACTGAACCCAAGCCATAGTTTTAAAAGGCACGCCTAGGCTAATGGCACAACCATTTCCTAGCTCAGCACCCCACTATCCAAAACATGCGCGTTATTGAAAAGGCGTGCCTTGCAGACTTTAATTTCTTTTCTAAACACTTTTATTCTTGAAATTTCTAATTATATATTGAAATTTATATAATTTCTTTACTTTTTATTAGTGTTTCTTTTTAAATGTCATGGATGTTAAATTATTTATAAATTAATTGATTTTGAATCATATTTTATAAAATTAATGTGCATCCGAGGTCACATTTCACTTCCCTTAGGCACACACCTTGTGTTGCGCCTTTTAAAACTATGACGCAAACAAAGGGGCAATAAACTACTTTGAAGTACGTAATTGTTAAATCAAGTTCATGGGCATCATTTTGCTAGTAGTACTGAGATACTATAACTTAGTAATCACTTTTTAAATTTCAAATTGATACTCTAGAATCCGAACAAAATGTTGTTGGAAGGAATTCGAGCATAGTTCCTCACCTCAATTCATGCATCACCTACGGTCCCACATGTCTAGTACCCACATGGCTGTATGATCCTGAGTTAGGAAAGTTGTGAGCCTTTTCTTTTTTCTGCTCATGTGGAAAGCTTGAAAGTGGGAATTTGGATTGGCAGGACAACTTGTTTCCTTTTGGTATTTTTGTTAAATTTCCCACTGAAAATTTGCCCTAGTAGATCGCGACTACTATGGTTTGGATGCTTACTTCTAACTCTGATGCAGGCCTGAAATATTTAAATCAACAGCCCTACATGATCCTGATGGAACCTTGCATAGTTACGCCTTGGAACCAGAAGGGTTTAAATCAACCACCCAGAATGATTCTGATGGAAACTTGCCTTGTAATACCTCCAAACAAGAAGAGGATGAATCCGAATCCAGTGATGGTGATGGTCTACCCCCATTAGAAGCCAATATGAACCGAATCAGACCATTAGAGTTGCAGTCAGATGCAGTGTCAGATTCAGATTCAGATTCATAAATTAATTGAGGTATTTTAACTATTCAAGTTATTTCTCTTTGTGTGTATTTTCAATGAGGTTTTTGTTGGATTGGTTGTTAAATTTTTTTTCAATTAACTTTTGTTAAAAACAGGCTTTAGAAAGCAAGTGCTTTTTTAAGATGGAACCTGAGATGGTTATAACCTATTCTTTGAAAGGTGATCTATTAAAACAAAAGTTAAATACTTTAGTTACAATGTAGTAAATTTTCCCTATCAGGATTCAAACCCGGGACCTCTCCCCTCCTTATGCCTTGCCTTTTTTGAAATGTTGAGCGCTCTCTCCCACATGAGCTAGAGGGCAAATAAAATTTTGTTCCTAATAACAGTTAAGACCTATTTTTCAGAAATTTATTCTCAAAAACTTATTTTTGAGAGTTGTTCTAGAAAATATTCCTAAACATAAGAATAGGGTTTCAAGCCTAATCGGAGAGCTCAACCCAAAAGGGCCTGATAAGTGAGAAAACCTCTCAAGTTTATGTACTACTCCACACTTTTGTGTGGAACCGAGATGTGATTGTATCATTCCATACCCCTTGAGAAATCGGATGTCCGCGAACGACATTCACTCTGGGTAGCTCACACTCTGGTTAGTATTCACTTCGGAACTACCTTTGGGGCTTCGGGGTAGCTCTCTTCCAGGTAGCCCTTTCCCGTTATGTGTGGCCGCCAGTAAGCAATGATGGGGTATCGACTGTCAGAGAAATTTCGGCCTAAAGATCGAACGTGGGTGGAGAACCTCCAGGGGCTTTGAGTCACCAGCCGTGCTCTTGTATGGGACCGATGTGGGATATTATCACATACTCTTAGGTACCTTTTGACAATTATTTTTTAAAATAGTTTTCCATTCTCTAAAACAAGAAAAAAGTAGGAAAGCATGAGTAATAACTATAAGCTAGAAAACCGTTTTATGCTTTAAAAGCTATCATCAAAAACTGCTTTTTCAATACTATTTCAAAACCATTTTCTAAATAGAGCCTTGATGTTATCTTATTCTATATCAAATGGTTAGTCAGCTAGACTCAATCTGAAGAAATCTTGACACAGAATTATTATCTAATAATATCTAGTGACTTTCCCAGGAACATTCTACAACCAATATTTGATGTATTATCTAACTCTGCATTTCTTGAATACAGGTTGATGATAAATGGAGATGGAATTTGACAATGGACGAAACATGGAGACATTGAGGATGATCTCCATGAACAACTTTGACCTGGTCTCTGTTTGATCAGGATGAAGATTCGATATCCTCTACTTAAATGGCTTATAATATTTTGGGGTCTTATTATATTTTACATGGATATACGCTTATCAAAATAAAAATTAGATTTTACATAATATGTCAATCAGGGCTAGTTAGATTCATTTTGCTTGTACCCAACATATTCGTTAAAAATCTTTGCCAGAAAGTTGTAGTGCCTGTTTGTAAACATTTTTTAAAACCACTCTCAAATTAAAAAAAAAAAAGAAAAGTTTTTCTTTTGAAAATATTGCTTAAAAAACATGTCTTCATTATTTTTGAGAATAAAGTTACGATTTTCGGTGGAAAAATTAAGGGCATGTTTGGTTACAGTTTTTGGAAACTGTTTTTGGTTTTAAAAAATAAGGAGAAAATAAGGAGAACAAGAAAACATAAAAAAAACGTTTGTTTCCCTTTTTTAATGTTTTGAAAAACAAAGAGAATATATAAAAATACTAAATTTAGATAATAAGAATAGTTTTTGAGAATCATTTTCGGTTTTTAGAGAACATGAAAATGGTGTTTTATTATTTTCAATAACAATGTTCAAAATATCAAAGGTCCGGATTTTTAATGTTCAAGTAATAAGAATAGTTTTTTGTATTTTTAATAACAATGTTTAAAAATACAAACTAAAGAGGCCCTAAATTATGATTTTTTAATGATGTTCAGTTAAGCTTTTTTAAATGTTACTTTTTGGACAATTGATTTTAAGGACCATTTTGGAAGAAGATAGTAGATCACACTTGCATGACAATGTTTTTATAGAACCGTTTTCCAAAATGAACACCTAATATCCCTTGGTAATTGATTAATACAACCTTTTAATTTTTAAAAACATTATTAGAATTATATAATGAGGAAGAATTTAGATATCATAAAAATTTTCCGAAAAGGCTGCATTCAGACGACTCGTTAATTAAACAGCTGGCTTTGAGTCTTAATTTAGGCTTGATAAAGTTCGAAACAGAGCTGAGGCCAGCCGAGCTTGGACATTAAAAAAAAAACCACGTCGTTTTTATTATTTAAAAACCCTCAGCCTCAGGTCAGGTCTCACTTCTCAGCCGGCACTGGCATTTCAATCCTGAATTCAGACGACGGCACGGCGCCTCCCTCGACCCTCTCTCAGTCTCTCTCTCCTCGCCATTGTCTCCAATTTGAAAATCAAAAACCCTATTCCCAAATTCTTCCTCTACTTTGAAGGCACCAACCAGTACCCACCGCACGGTCCGCACCAGCCCTACTCAGGTGGGCTAACCCATATCTCAGATTTCTAACGGAGTTTTTGTTGGCCACTGGGGATTTTCCGTTTGTTTCCCTAGAAAGTGAGTGGAAGAGGGACTGTTATTCTTTTCTGCATTTCATTTAGAATTGCAGCTTCATGTTTCGTATTGTTTTTGTTGCTGTTAGGACTTCTCCATTTCTACTGTGACTGTGAAATTGCCAATGCTCAGGACTAGGGTTTCCCTAACGAATCTCTCTGTTGGGATGGTGAGGTCCTCCAATGGAGGACATCCTTCACCTCAAAGTTTTTTGATATGATTTCCCAGCACCCTTGTTTTTGGATTTAAAATTTTTTTCTCAAGCAGAGAATTCTGCTTGATTTCAAGGACTGGTGAAATCCTCTCTAATGATACGAAATTCTTGTTCCGAAGCTCAGGGAATGGTCTCTAGGTTGGATATAGCTCCCCCTGTCCCTAAACCCTACCACCTGATGAAGCCTGGATTGCGTTCTGTTCCTCCAAATTTTTTTGTGTTTGTTCTTGACAGAGATTCTGTGTGCTGAATCTTTTGACCATTTCTGGATTTTCAGGTTAATTGTTAAATAGCAGTCATCTCTGGTCTGGTGGACCTTGTCCTGATCAGAGACTGGTTTTTTTGGGATTGCTGGATGCTGGTTTTTTTCGGATTGCTGGATGCTGTTACCAGACTGTTAATTGTTAAATAACAGAGGAAGGTATTTTTAATTTTCATTTGACTTGAGAATTTGAATGTTATAATCTTTAGTATTATTTCTTTTGGATTTTAATTTTCTTTTGGGATTGTAGAGGGAGGAACCCCATCTTTTGTTTATAGTAGAAAAGCAGAAGATCTGGATCCAAGACCACCTTCTTTTTCTATTATTATTCTAATTGATATTGTTGTTAATTGAGAGATGGTGATGGAGATGGGCTTTTGGTTAAATTTATGCAAATGTTTCCATTCCTTTTCTTTTCTTTTCTTTTCTTTTCTTTTCTTTTCTGATTTCTTTGTTTTTTACTGTCAAATTAATGTGCAAGTGTTTTGCACAAACAAATCTGATTTTGATTATGCATTAGATTGCCAGTTTTACAATGACTTCACTGTCAGAAATGAAAATGCGGTGTTAGTGATTATATTACTTGATTTCACACACTCATGGAATGATGCATGGGTAGAAAAAGATGAACAGAAGTGGTCAGTTCAAATTTCTGTTTCTCTTCATTTTCACTGTCATTTTTTTTGTTTGGTTGCTAACCTTATTGAATTTTTAGGTATATTGCTTTGCTTCTTGTGTCAGTTGCATGCTACCTTCTGGCATTTACATTCTCAGGGATTCTGTTCATTTGGTTCAATCCCTCTGGCAATGACTGTGGTCTCAATATCTTCTTCATTGTCATGACCATGATTCTAAAAACTTTTCTTTGCAGTTCTTGCTGTCATGATTAAGGAGTAATATAATGTTTTTTAGTCAATGATGCCCTTATGTTATGTTTTCATGTGGTTGTATTCATTGCTCCCTGTCTTTTAAATTTTTATATATGTGCTTATTTTATGAAGATTCTATTCATCCTACTCAGTCCTTCAGCTGCTTCTGAAGAAACTATCATTGATCAAATACATGTAACTTTTCTCATGTATCTCTGCTACCAAGAAAATGATTTCAAAGGATATCAACCCGATAAATTCAACCTGAAAAGGTGCTTGCATGCTATCAGTTTCTTGATATTAATTTCCTCTTTTTTTTTTTTTTTGCTTAGGTTGAAATTTTCATTAAGCCCAGAACTGACCCCTTTTTAACACAATTGGATTTTTCAAATTTGACTCTTTCTTTACAAACTGCTAATGAACTCATAGGTGGTGTGATTTGATATAAGTTGAAGGTTCCACAATAATTCACAGAGATTGTCTGATCGCTTAATTATCGAGCCAACCAGACCCAACAACTCATTGAATGTATACTTCTGTCTTGGTTAACTAAGATGATATTGCATATTTCCAGTAATGCAGCTCTCTGAAGTGGTCCTTCAAATAAGTGGTCACAATTCATGATTCTGAGAAGCATTATTATGTAATTTATCCTTCTGATTTTGGTTTTAGTTTCTTTATATATTAAAAAGGTATTTTTATTTTTATTTTTGGTTTGGCCTCCTTCGAAACCGTAGGTTGGGATTGCGATTAACGATTAGTTTTCAACCAAAAAGCGCAACTTTTAGTTATATTTTTAATCACATCTTAATATTTATTTATTTTTTTGGCTCTTGCATCATTAAGAAGAATATGACGAACTTAGCTTTAGTTTTTTTAACGTTGTATAAAAACTTAGAGATTACAATTATCGTAGCCTTTGTTTTAATCTAGATTAATATTCATCTTATATGCTATTTTCATTATCTCAATCTTTTTAGCAAATTATTTTTCGATTTTATAAATTATTTATCTTTCATTCTTTATTTTACTTATGAGATAAATCTTTTTTTAATTATCATCAAAATTTTATCTTCTAACCTTAATACCTATTTGCTTGATGATATGGATGTTATTTTAAAACATCCATATCATTATCTTCTTTTAGTCCTTCTATTTAGGCTCGAGGATTGGGCTTGAGCTCGAGTTAAGCCTCAGGCTCGTTCATATGAAACGGGCTTCTAATGAGCTCAGAAAACCAAGGTTTTTAAAATCAAACCCAAGCTTGAGCACAGTTATAAGCTTCGTTCAAAAGCTCGGCTCGGGCTCGAGCTCCTCGAAAAGTGCGAGCAGCTCGAAATGTTGAAACATTTCAGGCGGCTGCTTCTGCCTAGACGAGGGAGCTATAACCAACCTAGAGACCATTCACGAGCCGGAACAAAAGTGCAGTATCATTAGAGAGGATTTCACCGTCCTTGAAATCAGCGAATTCTGCTTGAGAAAAAAATTTAAATCCAAAAACAAGGGTGCCGGGAAATCATATCAAAAAACTTTGAGGTGAAGGATGTCTTCCATTGGAGGACCTCACCATCCCAACAGAGAGATTAGTTAGGGAAACCCTAGTCTTGAGCATTGGCAATTTCACAGTCACAATAGAAATGGAGAAGTCCTATCAGCAACAAAAAAAATACGAAACATGAAGCCGCAATTCTAAATGAAATGCGAGAAAGAATATGATCCCTCTTCCACTTTCGTTTCTAGGAAACAACGGAAAATCGTGTGACAAAAACTCAGTTAGAAATCTTAGATATGGGATTTAGCCCTGAGTAGAGTGGTGCGGGCCAGTCACGGTGGGTCTTGGTTGGTGCCTTCAAAGTAGAGGAAGAATTTGGGAGAATAGGGTTTTGATTTTCAAATTGGAACAATGGCGGAGAGGGGCGGGGAGAGGGTCGAGGGCGTCGTGCGGAGTGAATTAGGGATTTAGGGCACTTGATTGCCGGGTGAAGTGAGACGACTGAGGCGAGGTTTTAAATAATAAAAGCGACGTGGTTTTTTTTAATGTCAAACCGGTGGAGGCTCGGGCTCATTCGATTTGGGCTCGGCTCGAATCGAACTTTATCAAGCCTA
The DNA here is from genome assembly GCA_016808115.1 of Tetrastigma voinierianum. NCBI lineage: Eukaryota > Viridiplantae > Streptophyta > Magnoliopsida > Vitales > Vitaceae > Tetrastigma > Tetrastigma voinierianum. The sequence goes on from JAEQBH010003808.1 coordinate 12,188, forward strand.
AATTAAGGCTCAAGCAGCTCGTTTAGCTAGCAGTCGGGCTGTGAGGCTTTGCGGCTAGAGCCCGGCAGAGCCCGAGTGCTGGCTCGTTACCAGCCCTAATCATAATTTATTGGGGCTATAAATAACAAGCCCTAGGGGACAAAAAAAAAAGGAGGAGAAGGGGCGAAAATTGAGGAAGTAGTCGCCATTTTAGGAATAGAATCCATTCCTTTTCTTTTCTTTTCTTTTCTTTTCAAACAAAATTGAGGAAAAGAAAAACGAAAGTTCAAAAAATTTACAGGTTAAACCAAATACTCCAAATTGACAGGAGATTCTGTTTGTCTCCTAACATAAATAATGGGAAACCTGACATTCAGAATTTTCATTTCTTTCATTTTCCCCTCATTCTCTCAGTAAACAAACAAGAACCTTGGTATAAGCAGAAAAGAACCATAACAGAGACCAAAAACAGTTTCGAGTATAACCCATTTCTGATCAACATCGTATTAGCAGAAACAAGGAAAGCTCAGAAAAATTAGCAGGAAAATAGACCAAAAAACAAGTTCCCAAAAAAAAAAAAAATCCGATCAGATAAGATCAGCTCAGTAGAACAAATTAGTAAACAAACAAACAAAGCACAACCATTTCTTAACACCACTGAATTTTAAAAACTACGAAAACTCATAAAAATACCGTAAATGCAGGATAAAAAAAAAAACCAGAAGTGAAAGCAAAATTGAAGAAATGCAGAGCAAATAAGATCAGCAGACCCGAAAAGAACAAAACGAGAGAATCAGACCGCATAAAACCTAATTTCAGCACCAATTGCGGGGGATATTAAGATGGTGGCGATTAAACTACCTGGAAATCCCGATCCCGGAGCAGTCACTGATTGGAGGAGCAAAGCGGTGAAGAGAAGACCAAGGGGGGAGGGTGAAGAATAAAGACCACGATATCGAATTTACACCTTTTTATTTTACTTTATATTAGGATTTCCTTAATTTTTTTCTTTTACATCTATTCATATTGTATTTTGTTCCGGGAACTTGAACCTAGTGCTTCCTATGCCAGTCCGACTCATTAAGCATTAGACAAGCCTCAACGACTGGAATTTCCATAATTAATTTCTATTAATAAAGCAACTATCTTTGTAAATAAACAAATGAACAATTTTCGAAAGATTTTAATCATAGGATATTAATAATATTAATCCCGGAACAAATACAATATGAATGAAGCGTAAAAAGAAAAAAAATTAAGAAATCCTAATATAAAGTAAAATAAAAAGGTGTAAATTCGATATCGTGGTCTTTATTCTTCACCCTCCCCCCTTGGTCTTCTCTTCACCGCTTTGCTCCTCAAAACATTATTTGCTCAGGATGAGTTTCAGATGATTTGTCAGCCACCATCTTAATATCCCCACTTGGTGGTGCTGAAGTGGGTTTTATGCGGTCTGATTCTCTCGTTTTGTTCTTTTCGGGTCTGCTGATCTTATTTGCTCTGCATTTCTTCAATTTTGCTTTCACTTCTGGTTTTTTTTTTATCTGCATTTGGTGGTATTTTTATGAGTTTTCGTAGTTTTTAAAATTCAGTGAATGTTAAGAAATGGGCTGTGCTGTTTGTTTGTTTACTCGTTGTTCATACCCAGGCTGATCTTATCTGTTGGTTTTGGGCACTGGATCTGTTTTCTTTGTTCTGACTCCATAACCTTTAATCTGATGTTGATCAGAAATGGGTTATACTCGGATTCTTTTTGGTCTCTGTTATGGTTCTTTTCTGCTTGCCCAAGGTTCTTGTTTGTTTGCGAGAGAATGAGGGAAAATGAAAGAAATGAAAATTTGAATGTCAGGTTTCCCATTATTTATGTTAGGGGAGACAAACAGAATCTCAATTGGAGTATTTGGTTGAACTGTAAATTTTTTGAACTTTCGTTTTTTTTTCCTCAATTTTGTTTGGATCAAAATGCCAGGGCTTTTTTATGCAGAAAATATCAAATATATTTCTTATAAAGATTTTCTTTGGTGCAGGAACTCCAAAAATTTGGTGTTTCATCTGTATTGAGATATAACCCTTTTAGTTGTTCATCTGGGTGAATTCATCAATCAAGAAAAATGCAGTTATTTGGAGGGTCGGACATCAGCCCGTTGCCCCCAGCACCAACTGCATCCGGAAACAATGCCCACATGATGTATGTGTTTAATAGGAACGGGGTGTGCTTGCTTTACCGAGAATGGAATCGCCCTCTGAGGACTCTGAATGCCCAACAAGATCATAAGCTCATGTTTGGTCTGCTTTTCTCTCTAAAGTCCCTAACAGCTAAGATGGATCCCACTATGTATGTTTTCTTCTCTTGATCTTCACTTAAACTGAAACTTCAAGCATTTTCATACTGAACAGTTTTTAAGAGCATAAGTTCATTCTTTTGAATAGAATTATGATGTATATATAAATTCATGCATATGTAAACTCTGTTCAACTCAAGAAAGCTCTATTCCCAAATGCTCAGTTTAGAAAACCCTTTTTCAGTATTAGGTTGAGATAGTTTCCATGAAGTGTGACTATAAACTCAGACAGTCATAACATCATGTAATGAAAAAAACACGCCCTGTTCTCAATCAATCCCAAACAATTGCGTTGAACTCTTTATTTATTGCTTCTAAGGTATCTAGAACAACCACCTTCTATGAAATGACAGATATACAGCTTCTGATGCTTCTAGTATTCCTAAGTATGAGGAATAAATATTCTCGTGATTTTTTTTTTAAATTTGTAAAATGGTTTTATGCTTAGATTAAGATCTAACTGTGGGGAGAAACATAATACATTTATGTTGGATACTGTTTACAGAAAATTGAATGTTTCTTCTTCATTAGCAGTGCTAATTCTTCTTAAATTAATGAATCAATATTTGGTAATGTGAATTTCAATTCTCTTTAGATTTGAAGAAAGAAAGACAAAATAATTGGAGGAATGAATTCCTTGTGATTTTCCATTTATCTTAACATGTATAAATACAAGAGCTAGACATATACAATTGGTAGGTCAATTTAACATTCCTAATTAGTTTCACAACCTACAAGTAAAGTATATATTTACATTCTATAACACTCCCCCTCAAGTTGGGGCATAGATGTTAATCATGCCCAACTTGTTACATAGATAACTCAATCTCCACTTAGGGCTTTTGTGAAAATATCACCCAAATATTCTCGTCTTTACATATCCTGTAGAGATCAATCCAAGTTGTATTTTCTCATGGACGAAATGACAATCTATCTCAATGTGCTTAGTCTACTCATGAAATACAAGATTAGACGCAATGTGGAGAGCAGGTTGGTTGTCACACCAAAGCTTTGTTGGAATGGAAGTCTTAATACCTACTTCCATCTAGAGCTATGAAATCCACATGATTTCACACATAGGTGTGTCATTGCTGGCACATTTGTGATTCGACACTCGAGCAGAAACCACATTACATTTCTTACTCTTCCATGAGACTGAATTCCCTCGACAAAAACTGATGGCACATCTTTGGACCTCCTCCTTAGATCCTGCCCAATTAGCATATATGAAACACTCAATTCTATTATGCCCATGATTACTATATAAAAATCTTAGGTAATCTGAGGGTGAGGCTCCTTTCAAGTGACAAAATGCGTTATCGTTACCCGATGATCATTTGTTGGAGAGGGACGTGTATTGACACAACGTTATTTGAGTGTATTAGGATGTGTTATTGTAAGGTAGTTAAGTTTCCCAATGAGTCTTCTATATCTCTTAGGGTCTCCAAACAATTCGCCATCTCTAGTAAGATGTAGGCTTTGTGTCATAGGGGAGCTACATGGCTTTGCTCTCAATTTTCTTGTTTCAAACAATGAATCCAGCACATATTTCCTTTGAGATTCCATGTTTGCTCCTCATAACTTCAACACCCAAGAAGTACGTAGCATCCCTAAGTCATTTGTGTGGAATTGGCCATGAAGAAAGGACTTAAGTGATGATATACCTGCCATATCACTTCTAGTAATAACAATATCATTTACTTATACAACTAACAAGATGATACATGCTTCAAAATTTTTATAAAAGACAAAGTGATTAGATTTGCTCTTCTGCATACCAAACTTCTCAATTACTTGACTAAATTTACCAAACCATGCGCGTGGACTTTGTTTAAAGCCATATAAGGATTTACAGAGACGACAAACTCTACCAATCTCTCCCCGAGCAACAAACCCTTGATGTTGCTTCATATAAACTTCCTCCAAAAGATCACCTTGAAGAAACACATTCTTAATATCAAGTTGGTGGAGGTCCTAGCCATGAGTGGCTGCTAGAGATATAAATAGTCGAACATTAGTCATCTTGGCTATCGGGGAGAAGGTATTAGAATAGTCTATCCCATAGGTCTGGGTGTAGCCTTTAGCAGCAAGGCGTGCTTTCAACCTAGCAACTAAGCTACCGGGATTAAACTTTACTATAAACTCCCAACAACAACCAATAGCCTTCTTTCCAATAGGTAAAAGCACCAAGTCCCATGTACCATTATCATCTAAAGCTTGCATTTTTTCCACCATAGCACTATGCCAACCAGAGTGAGATAAAGCCTCATGGACAGTGTTAGGAATAGAGATAGAATATAGGGATGCAATAAAAGAATAGGAATGTGATGACAAATGGTTATAAGAACCAAATGAGGAAATTGGGTGAACACACTGATGTTTACCTTTACAAAGAGCAATAAGAAGATCATCATTGGAGATTGGATCTAATGTCGAAGTAGCTGGTGTTGGACTCGAGACTTAGGGGTTTTAATTTATAAGAATACACTTTACAGTGATGAGAGGTTTAATAGGAATAAGGATTTCAGGTAGGAGCTAGGTAAGGAGAGCATGATAAACCTGATAAATCATCATCCTCCCTCGGACTCGTAATAGTAGATCAAAGGGAAAACAGGGTAGTCTCAGAGAAGGTAATATCAATAGACACAAAGTAACGTCGAAGAGTGGGACAATAATTCCTATTCCCTTTTTGAACACTAGAATATCCCACAAAGATACACTTTAAGGACTTCGGATCAAGTTTAGAGACTTGAGGACGGACATTTTGAACAAAGCATGTGCATCCAAATACCTTGGGATCAATAGGGAACAACAGATTATTTGGAAATAGTTAGTGGTAAGGAGTAGCCCAATTAAGAACCAATGAGGGTATTTTGTTAATCAAAAAACAAGTTGTGGATATTGCGTTGACCCAAAAATGTTTAGGGACATTCGTTTGGAACAAAGGGGCTTAGGCAATCTTAAGAAAATGTATATTCTTTCTCTCAACTACCCGTTACGAGAGGTGTATCAGCGCGCAGTCGATGGAGAATCTCATGTTGTAACATGAAGGGTGAAAAGGTTAGACAAATATTCCTTGGCATTGCTTCTCAATGTTTGCACGAGAGACATGAAATTGTGTTTGAATTTGGCACAAAGGCACTAAAATGAGAAAAAAGCAGACGACTTTTCGTTAAGATAAAGTAAAGTGACATGAGAGAAATCATCAATAATAGTAACGAAATATTTAAACTCAGTCAAGAGACAAAACTGGATAAGAACCCCAAACATCATAATGAACTAACTCAAAAGAAGCGGAAGCTCGTTTTTTGACTCTAGGACTCAAATGCACATGATGAAACTTAGCATATTGACACGACTCACAGTTCAATGAGGATAGGCTAGAAAACTGAGAATATAGCTTCTTCAACAAAGAAAGAGAATGATGACCCAAGTGACAATGTAATTCGAATGGGGTAACAACTCCAGAACAAGCAACATGCATTGGCACCTCTAGTTCAAGGATGTAGAGTCCCCTAAACTCACATCCTCTACAGATAACCTGTGTCGTCGAAAGATCCTGAATTGGACAATAATTAGGAAAAAAATGAGAATCTTTGCAATTAAATTATGCAATTGAGTTTACTTTCCCATAAATTAAATTTAAGAAAATTGTAGTGGCTTCGAGAATAGAGGTCAAAGTGATTAGAGGAGTCGGATGAATTGTCCTTGACCCAAGGACACAAGATGTTGACCCATTTGTAAGGGTAACAGTAGAGATAGAAGATTGTGGGTAAGAAGACATTGGTAAATAAATTTAAATTCGCACATCATTAATGATGCAGTAGCTCAGGAGTCGATTACCCCATTTGGAGGAAGGAAATAGGGCATGTGTTAGGTTTACTAACACGCTTAAGCATAGTGCTAGGAATGAAGCACCCTTCAATGATTCATGAGCACATTAGAGCCAGCCAGTTTCTATTCTCTGACTTCATCTGATCCGGCGTACATGCCTTGGATTATGGCAATAATGACACACAACTCCACCTAAGGTTTTCTTGTCAGTCATAGGAGCAGATCTAACTCAAATAAGCCTCTGAAAAATCCGAAAGATACTAGAAAAATAGGATCTTTCAAGGAAAAGGACCACCTTTCCATGAAAAACACCACACTTGAATAGATTTGGGTCTCACAAACCTTAAAACACCCGTGGGAGCTATTGGACCTCCAACAAGTCATAGAAAAATAAAGAAACCTTAGAAAACAATGGTAGTCGAACACAAAAGAGGGAAAAAGGCACTATAGAGAAATTAGGTAGCTAGGGAGTCTCGTCGACGACTGGAAATGTTGGAGGAGGAGGAGGTGTGTCCCCGGAGGATGGCCCACACGCCCTCACGAGTCGACGCATGGGGAACAGGGCTGAATTGTGCAGTCGGTGTGTGTGACTCATGTGCGACTTTTTTGGCCATCGGACTTGGTGCCTAGGGTCGCCGGAGGTCGGCGCACCTTCCTATGGGGGCGGTGTCATCCCACGCTCTCCCAAACTCTGTGTTTTAAAAAACACACCTTCCACCCCTAGGGTTCCTCCGAGATTCCTTAAAAAAAATTTGCCTTTTTTCTAGAAAATTCAAGCCCTCGGCTCTAATACCATGAAGAAAGGAAGACAAAAGAATTAGAGGAATGAATTTCTTGTGATTTTCCTTTGATCTTAACATGTATAAATACAAGGCTAGATATATACAATTGGTAGATCAATCAGCATTCCTAGTAGTTTCACGATCTTACAAGTAAAGTATATATTTACATTTTATAACAAGATTGAACAATATTTATAGGTTGAATTCGATATATAGTTTCTACTTTCTAGATATGTCACTTGTTGGGTTCCCAGACTCTTACATTGTTTCCAATATTAAGCCTACTGAGCTTTGGTGTGCTTCATTGAGTGCTTAATAATATCTTCCTTTGTTCTTGGTGATGTATAAGTTATTGACTGTGCATAGAGGGTTGTCTTCTGGTCCTAATTTTATTTTATTTTATTATTATTTTTTTGGTAGTGGAAAGGGCCTTGGAGTACCTCCAGTTAACTGGTCAGAAATTGATGTTCACTTAGCTTTCGTACTAATACATACAAACTAAGTTTCATGGAAAGTCCATCTGGAATTAAGGTTCGTCAGAATATTCTCCCTATGGATTTTTTTTCTTCAAATTATCAGTGATGCATGTAAATATGTGTGTTGGTTTGATTATTTTAAGTGTAGGAAACCTTGATATCAGTTGTTATGATGCACTATGTATATCTTTTTGTGCAGATTATCTTGGTCACACATCCCAGGACTGGTGATCTACGGGAATCCCTAAAGTACATCTATAACTTGTATGTTGAATATGTTGTCAAGAATCCACTCTATTCTCCAGCGATGCCAATCAGGTATCTAATCAACAAATTATAGTTTTGAACTCGTACAAATCTGCGGCTATCATAAATAGAAACTGTGCCCATGCAACTTGACATCAGAGATTTCCTTTGGGAAATATCTAAGATGTGCCTCATAGGGGTGGCAATTCATGTTAATTAGTGTTTGTGTCACGCCAATAACAAGTTTTACACAATATTCTTCGTCGAGCAGCGCGAATGATAAGCGAGTCGAAATATGAAATTCAAACGCTACCCAATTACTAATCGTGTGTACGATGCGACACGTGTAACCACGTTTATTAATTTGGTAATTTAAAATAATATAATTATAATTAATTCATCAATATTTAACATAAATAATATATATAATGGGTTAATTTAGGTTAAATATTAATTAATATAATAATAAAACGGATCAAATTCTTGTTATGTGGATTGACATGAATATAATTCATTTATTAAACTGGTTATACAGGTCAACACGAATCTGACCTAAAGACGATTATACTCAACCCAAACCCGTAAAAATCGTGTCATGTTTGTGGGTTGTGTTAAATTTTTCCATGCCCTCACATATATCCAAAGAAGACTCAAATGAGTGTCAACTATGATTTGGTGTTTGATACATCATAGTTAGATGTTGGCACATTTATTACCCCTCGATTTTTGTTGTTGAAGAGGTCAAAATAAATTGAAATGTATGTTACAAAGGTTGACAAATTTCGTATCATACTTCTTTTGCTAGAATCAACAATCCGATCTATTTTTTGGAACTAGTTTCTCTTCTAGGTCCTATAAATATCTTAGCTGCACAAACGTTCAAATTCTTACTAGGGACACCGGTAATTGCTTTGTGCAGGTCTGACCTATTCAATATGGCTCTTGATCAATATGTCAGAGGCCTTGGGTAGTATCACAAGGTAGTGTTTCAGCTACCAATTTCAATTTCTTATGAATGCTGTTTTCTTTCCATACGAGTCAATTATTAGTGTTGCTGCCTCATTCAGATCAAAGAAACAGATACGAATTTCCAGCTGACAGATAATGCTCAGTTTGGAGTTCAGCATTCCTGTAAGTGGATCTTGTATAAATCTTAGTGTAGGAGGTTGGGATACTGGAATTGTGAATGGGGATCAGAAATATGAGTATGAAAATCCGTCATTCATTAGGATTTTATTTCTTTTCTTGTATAATAATTCACCTTCTATTCCATTTTATTTATTTATATTATATTTGTATATCAAACATTAAAAAGGAATTTATTTATTTTATTATATATTTAAGAATGGATAAAATAGGATTTTTTGAAGGATAATAGACTTCATCTTCCTTTGTAATTTATTTTTGACAGCTTATCTTAATTTATAATAATTTGTAGGAACTCAAAGTCAAAATATAGTTAAGTTTCACTCGTTTGTATATCATCCGTTTTCGCAAATGGATTTTGGTTATAATGTTTAGGAGGGCTGTTCACGGTTCAAAAATCATGAGACCCAAACCTTCAATCCCGAGTCGGTCGAAACGAAAACACACAATCTTAGATCTAGAGACCGGACCAGTCAAGTTCAGATCAAGTTCAGACCAGGACCATATCAGATCAGTAAGTCTGATCCAAAATCAGATCAGACCAGTCTGGATTGGTGTACTAGGTTTTTTTTCCCCTAAATTATGTTTCCTTTATTCCCTATATGATCATATCAGGAATTCAGGTAATAAGCATGCAAAATATATGAGTTATATCTATTTCTACAATAACTAGTTATAAGTTGTATTATTTTATTGTATATGTGATATGAGCTCTGAGCATGTAAAATGTTAACACATCACTTATATTATATGAGCAAACTTGTTGTGCAACATAGTAGTTGACTTAACACAAACTAATCAAATTTCTAAATATCATATACAAGTGTAAATTCTAAAGTCTAATACATTATACACTTAGCTTGTAAGTTGTAAAAACAAAATAAAGTCATGTATTACAAAAAGACTAGAAAATGACAAAATGTCTTGAACTTTATATGTTTAAATTATAAATAGTCGCAATAACCAAAATCATTATCCATTCAAGTTGCATAAGAATCATATAAATATGTAATAATGAATTATCTATTTGTAATAAATGATAATAAATTATCTATTTATAAATAAAGATATTATGTAATTGTAAATAAATAATAACAAATGATAAATGACTATTAAATTTGATTATATTATATAAAAATGAGTATAACATAAATTTTTTATCCTCATTCTAAAAAAGTTTTTAAAAAAAATTGGGTCTGGTTTTAGACCGGATCGAATTAGAACCCGGAAATTTTTTTTTCTAGAACCGGAGACCAGATCGGACAGTAACTTGGAATTTTTTTTCTCTGGAATCAGAAACCGAACTGGTTCCTTTTCGGTCCGGCCAGGTCTGGACTGAACAGTCTGGCTGGTCTTAAAAAAAACATTTCTACTGTTTTGTTTTTAACTCATTTTGTTTCTAAAAAAAAAAGAAGCTAATTTAATATGGAAATAAACTTAAAACTAAAAATATTTTATTTTATTTTCTTAAATATAATTTCTTAAAATCTTCTGGAAACGATTTTTAAATAATAGGTTTTAACTTTTAAGATCAATTCTCATTAACCTTTTTAAAAGCAAAAAATCTTCATAAAATAAAATTTTTAAAAAGCTTTTGGTCTTAGGCTCTATTTGGTTGAGTTGATTATTAGAGGAACAATGAAAGAGTTGATATTTGGTACTTCCAATTAGCTCGTGTAAGGTTCTTGGTAAAGACATTTGATAGTTGATTGGGGCTAAGCTGCTCTTGATGAGAAAAGGTACAAATCGGAACTTTTTCTAAAACGTTCCTATAAAAATAGTATAGTTTTCACTTTTATCATTCTCTCCTTATCTGTGTAAATCTTCTAATATATTGATTATATAGGAAATGGTTTATAAGGAAAAAAGGAAATACACATGTGAAGATTTTGGTTGTTAGGGAGAGTTCAATTCATTTTTTTTTATTACACATGAATCTATGATTTTTTTCCTTAATTAATAATTTTAAATTAATGCAAACATGTTTTTTTTTGTTTTCAAGTTGAAACCATTGTTTCATCGGATCTATTTTTGAGTTGAACTAGACGAGATTTCATGTTTAGATCTAGTTTTGAATTTGTTTGAATGATCAAAATTGTTTTTCGATAATAATCTGACTTTTAATTTTGAGATTATATTTTTATTCTTAAAAATATTAGTTTTTATAGTTAGTATTACAAATTTGGTATTTAAAAATCACTTGGATCTATTAGTTTCTTAAGTTGTTTATAATTAGTATTACCCCTATTTAGTAGTGTTTTTTAAATAATATTTTTTATTCTTAAATGTAAAAATAGAAAAATATTGTTTGATAATAATTTTTTTATATATTTTATACTCTTACTAATAAAAAAAATATGATGTTTTTAGATTACATTTTTTAAAATTTTTTATTATTATTTATGTCAAAAATAATTATCTAAGCATAAAAAATAATTAAAGCTATAGACATACAAATTATATTTTAAGATAGTCATGCTCGGAAAAAAAAGGCTAGAGACTACTTACTAATGGGCACTCTTGTGACAAGGATTTACCAGGCTCGCTACAACCCAAAAATGATTTTATGAATGCAAAATTGGGCAACAACCCCAGCTTTCTTTGGAGGAGTTTACTAGTTGCCCAACTTCTTCTTGGTCATGGAACTAGATGGAGAGTTTGATATGGTCACCAAATCAACATTTGGACGGAGGAGCCTTGGCTGCCTGACGATGAATTCCCGTGGGTCCAATCATCACGATTACCTGGGCTAGAGGAAGCATCGATGCACCACCTCTTTGTACCAGGAGAGCAAACATGGGAGGATACGGATATTTTATGGGATATTTTTAACGAATGGGACAGAAGCTCGATCATGCAAATTCCGTTGAGTCATAATACACCGAATGACCGATTATACTGGAGGAGACATGAAACGTGATGATGTTTTTGTTCCCGAGCGGGTTGGAAGCCTTGTTTGGGAATTGTTGGTAGTCATTGTCTGCGGATGTCGGGCTCCATTTGCGAAATAGAAACAAAGGATCGACCAGAGTTCGCCCGTGCCTCTCGATGGTAACTCATTTCTTTCATGGAAGAAAATCGATTGCTTAGGGAATGAATTTTTGTCTGTGCATTTCAGGTGGGAGTGACACGATGTTATAATGGATGATCATAATAAGCTCTTAATTAGATGATGATGCGAGCGATATATTTCCTTGTTGGAGGATGACATGATATTTCTTCCATTAGGCGAGGGATTTTCTTTCCTTATCGTTAACCGATTAGTAAGGGGATACTGAGAGCAATGATTAGAAATATCCTACTTCCTAATTACAGGAGACAATGCTTTTTCTTTACTACACACTCACGATTATTACCGCTTTAGCGGTGAATCGGGCTCGCTCGGGCCTATGGCTGGAGGATATCAAGGGCTGAGGCTCTGGGGAAACCAATGGCATGCCGCCAAGACGACACGCCGCGCCATGCGCAAAGTTAACGTGCCGTCGCGGCCGACCCAGCTGAAGGATTTGGGTCGCGGCCGCGCCGCCCCCCAAGAAAAAAAAGTGGCCCAAGACGCTCATAAGCCCGTGGGATGAAAACACTGACATGGTTGTCATACGCAGATCGAGAGTTGAGTGATAGAGCCTGGGAAAATTCCGAGGTTCGATACCCTCGGGAATCGTGACGGGTGTTGTCGAAATGGGCAAGGGCTCTTCGTAAATGGATGCCATACGGCATGGATTGAGCGATGACCATTGATTGTCGCGATCAGACCTGAGAGGTTAACGCTACACACCAAGCAAGCGGTTGTGTAGGGCCACGGTGTACGGATTACATACGGGTGTGAGGGCATGTCATAACACGGTCCCGCTGGATCATAAGGGTAGAGGACACTGCCTTAGTGGAATCGCCTACAACAACAAATTTATCGTGCCAAATGGCATTTAATGGCACCATATGAGGCATTGTATGGAGGCCATGTAGACCAGCCCCGCTATGTTGACCCGAGGTGGAGAGAGCTCCATCACCTGGGCCCCGACCGACAGAAGGCGAGCTTGATAAGATATTGCCTCACGCCCCTCGAGCCAGCAAGAGTTATGTTGATGTGCGACGTCACCTTTAGTCTGGTGTTTGGGGATCACGCCTTCGTTGGGGCGTGACATCTTAAGAGGTAATGTCTCGGTACAGAAGCTATCGCGAGGTTTGTTGACCTTCGAGATATCGCGTGAGAGGATGGGCACATTATGGTACCGCTAATAAGCAGTCACCAAGACATGTCGTTGTCCACGAGGTGGCGCCCACGCCCCATGATCCGGAATATACTCCAGATCCGCCATGTGGTGGATTGGGGGACATACAGGTTGACACGATGCGATCTTCGAGGAGGACTACAGGCATTTTGCCACCAAGGACGTTTTGCGCACAAACGTGAGGCTAGTGAGAGTGCTATGGCGTGACTATGGAGTGGAGAAACTCACGTGGAGCGCGAGGACGATGCGCCACACCTATCCCTTCTTGTTTAGGATGAAGGTACGTGGTTTAATGCTTAAAATTCTAATGACCGGTCGGCATGCACGGTAGAGTGCGCCGCTTGCATGCATGTGCGTGATTGTGATTATCCTCGAATTTCTGACCAAATTCTTTAAGGAGGGAGAATAAAGACCCGATAAAGCTCCAATTCCTCGCCAAAATATGGCAAAAAATCGTATCATAAATTGTAATTTCGGTTAAAAATCCGGAATTAATTATCTAGATCTCAGATAATGAAACGGATTGCACCGTTGGAATTGTCTCGCTCAATCTAGTCAGCATGTAAAATTTCGTAATTTACCGAGATAATGGAATAAGACGCTTTTCTCGGCGCATCGCTGCCGGCAGTGAAACATTTTTCGATGCAACGAACAAGACATATAAAGATGCACTCATGTACCATAAGTGGTGAGAGAGAAAATGATGAAAATGGCCTACGGCTGTCGCCTCCTTCCCGCCGACATGCTCGCACGGAAATTGTTCTGCTTTAAAGAGCTTCCCATTTTGAGCTTTTAGAGAGAGAGTGCTTCTCTAGAATATCTGGAGATCCGACCGGGCCGGTGGTCTTCGACGAAGAAAAACGCCTGCACGCAGAGCAAAGCCACGCTGCGGACACCCCGCCAGGAGTTTCGACAAACCCACAGGTGATTTTCTCCCTACTTGAGTTTATTTCATTTTAAGTGTTTTACGAATGCTCGAGCCGAAAGAGGCCAAAGAGGGGTCAAAGCTGACCTGGCCCTAAAGTCATGAGACCGAATTATTGAATTTCTTTTGTAAACTTTTAGAGGCCGCTTTCTCGTATAGCTCAGGGTAGGGCCGCTGGGGTTAATTATGTGCTGGATTTGTGCATTTAAACGGTGCTTTGATATGTATAGGGCCTAGTCGTGAAATCGTTCACTATGAACCGATGTTTTGTGATTTTGGGCCAGTAAACGAGGGTTTCACTATTCCCTAATATGCTCTCAAAATATATATATATTTTAAAACATGTGTTCGGGCCGAAAGTGATCAAATTAAATCAAGCCAGGTTTGATCATTAGCCCAAGGGAGCTAATTTTGGATGTTTGAAACAATAATTTCATACATGAGATCGGTGGTGATTGAAGATTATGTGAATACGCGTATTTGCTATATTATTTGCATGCTGACATCGACCGAAATTCAAGATACACGCATTCCATACGCATCGAAACATCCTAGGACTATAGGAGTTAGTGCATGAGACTAGCCCAGAGAAAATGGTCCGAGGGTCAACAAAATATTAATTATCTGAGGGTAGTCTCTCACAAACCAAAAAATATCAATCGCCTGAGCGGCCCAATTGACATTCATCGAGGGTACCACAAATAAATAATATATCAATCGCCTGAGCTGCCCAATGGATATATACACATCGAGGGCGTCCACTATTAAGACCAATAGCTCTCATACGAGGCTTAGGTGAGTGTGAGTGAAGCCTGAGGTGCCTGGATCAGTTGGTCATGTGACATTCAAGAAGGATCATGCATTTGTTTGAATGTGTGTTTACTTTAATGTTGCACGCACTTAGATGGTGAGTAGCCCACTTAGGGCTATATTCTCCTAATGAGTTTTAGCTTTACCCCCCGTCGGGACCCCTTTATTTTATGTGCACAGGAGCGTATGGGATGGCTCGTCTAGAGACCGAGGATTAGAAGAAAGCCTGGGGCGTGGCTTTGATGATTTTCCACATGTATTAGAAATTCTCACCTTGGGCAGCATGTTGTATAAGAGTACTCCATTAACTCTAGAACTTATGAGATATAGTTGGATATGTTTTTGCCGGATATTGTAGTATTTCGCCCAAAAGGCCGTTTTTTAATCCATATTTGTATCATTGTGTTTATATTGACCGCTTGGGAATGTGCTCTGCAGTGTGTTTCTGGCCTCGTAGAGCTCCCGCACAAAGGAGACTCGCCTCGATTTTTGAAAGGGAAAGGCCGCAAATCCTACACATCCAATTTTGTAATACGTGATCGATCGGCAGTCAACTGACCCCGTGGCCGTGGCCACAACTATAGTTTGAGTTAATATCCCGGGCCTAGGCTGGCACCTACCCAACTATCAATCACATGCATGACTCACTTTAAAAATAAATTACATCTCATAAATCTAAAAATAAACATATAAATATAAAATTTTGAAAATTTTGTCTCTCATGCTAAAACTTATTTATTTTTCCTTAAATTGTTAACATCAATCTCAAAATCAACTTGTTCTCGAGTCAGATCCATTCGTATCTAACTTCCCTGCCGCTTCTGCATAATCATCTTCCTTCTTTGAAGCCCAAAGCGCATCTTCCCAATCCTTCAAACATGTTAAACTTTCAAAGATCTCGTCCGAAAGCTCTCATTCTTCTCCAAGTATATTTGTCAATAGAAAAAGTAGATTTTCGATGTTACAGACACCTAAGTTAGTAGATCACGTGCCATTTTAGATAGCACGGGTGCGGATTCGAGATTTCCACCATTTCAAAATATCAAAATGTTTCATTTCATTCGTGATAAGTATGAACAAAGTAGAACAATGTCTAAATATTTTGAAAGATCGGCCTACTAAGCGACCACTGTTTTTCTTCCCTTTGCTGTAATTGCATAAAAAAGGATCATTTCCAAATGTAGATGAAGTTGTAACATTTGAAGAGGCACTATCATATTTATTTTGGTAATATTTATATAAATTATTAATTTGTTCATATATGTATTCTCCTGGGTTCAAGTGTTGGTTCTATTGGCTAACAAGCTATGTAATTTAAAATGTTTTCTACACCTTCAACTTTAACTCTTGATCCATACAAGCGCTAATGAAAAAAGTGGTGGAATAGTCTTCCATCATTTCAAAATTTGTTTCCATCTTTCACATACATTTAAAAAAAAGAGGTTATCTCTAGTGAGCTTCAGCCCACAAAACGTCTGGTGCGCCAGTGTATCTGAGTTAAAAAAGATGGGAAAAGGTGCCAAATAAATAAATAGCTGAGTTGCTTCTGCAAAACCTTAAAATGTGTTCCAAAGCCTATTCCCAATCATTCGAACTTATTTTAATTTCACCTATTTAGTATTGACAAAAACTCATATTACATTTTCATATGTTTGACAAGATTTTAACATTAGTATGTAGAATTCCAACGACAGGGACACTCACGATGAAATTTTTAGGCTTCAAGCCTTGAGATTTGCATAAACCAAATTCTTGTTTTATTTTACTTGTACCTCAACAAATAAATTTTAAACTAAATCGAATAGCAAGATATTGAAGGAGATATTAATTTTAAACTATCTTGAACTATTAAATTAATTATATGACAAACACATCTCACATGAAACATCTCTTTTTGTGGGACTGTTCTAATTGTTTTTACAAATAAATCTATTGCACTAGTATTATTTGAAGCATTATCAAATGCACATCAAAAATTTTATTAACTATGTCAAGGGCTCTTTTAAAAAACACTGTTATACATTCATAAATGTGCCAGCTCCATCATGAGGAATGACATATAAGACTAAAACCTAATACCCTTTGTGTAATTCTAATTCGACCCATAATGTGATGTTACACATGCATAAGTGATCATCTTTGCGACTAGTCCATATATCAGAAGTCATAGATAAAACACCATTATAATTAGTTAATTCTTCAACTATTATTTTTATAATTTTTTATTATATCATTATGAATAGTAGTCTTAGGAATTCTTTTAAAGTGATCTGCCAAATCTTCCATTAGATCTAAAACTCTAGGATCTTGGTAAATCCTTAAGAAGATTCATACTAGCTATTAACTTTACCAAATTTCTTCTCTTATACGTTGCTCATGATTAGGCTATATAAAAGGTTTCATTGACGAAGATCCACTTTGACTTATTTGAGATTGCTTAGGGTCTAATGCACCATGTTTTTTGGTAGCATTGTTCGGCACGCTCTAAGATGACCCGTGCCACAATTAGTTTTACAACTATATATTTTTTACTAGTATTTGCATTGTTCTACATTTTCTACCTCTCATTTTGAATTTTCTTTATTTATTATAGTAAAGTGATTCTAAACTAAAGAAGTACGTTTACTAACCCTAGGTTTTTTTTCTACTTGTTCGGAATTAGAAGAAGGGATGGATTGAGGGTTACTAGTGGGGGTGGGATTCTCCTCATATTCAAACGAATTAAATTTGTCACATTCATCAATACCCAAAATTAAGGTTTTCAACATCTAAGTGAATGGGATCCATTTTTACCTTGAAAGAACAAAGAAAGAAATACTAAATAAATATATAGGACTAAAAAAATAACTAAATATAAACATCTCAACTCAGATGATTAGAACTTGTAGAGATTACCCCAAAAACTTGTAATTGATGCACACTTGTGGAGGAGTAAGTAATTTGAATTCTTGAATTTGAGCACTTGTAAATCATGAAATAATCTTGAGGAAATAGTAAACAATGTGCAAAGAGAGATGAGAGAATAGAGAATTTGGTGAGAAAGAATTAAAATGAGAGGTATTTATAGAAATCAATGAAAGATCAATTACATATTTACCCTAAAACTCAGCCGTTTGGAGAAGTTGTTGGAGAGGGGTATTTTAGGTAATGGATATACAAATATTTTAAAAAATAGTTGTTAAATTTATTTACCCTTAAAACTAGCCGGCTATATAATTGTTAGGAGGGTATTATAGACATTTGATATAAAATATATAAGACCATTGTTGAGTTACCTTTTACCCCCTCAAACTAGCCATTATATAGTTGTTGGGAGGGGCATTTTAGACATTTGATAAAGAAAAAGTAACCAAATTCAAATAATTTTTCAATAGGCTTGATGGGCTAGCATGATGGGCTGGCACTATGGGCTAGCACGATGGGCTGGCACGATGGGCTAGCATGATGGGCTGGCACGATGGGTGATGAGCTTAAAAGTCATCTATTTTTAATCCATTTTTCTGTTTGATTTTCATCTGAAAAGGAATAATTAATATGCATAAATATGAAGAAACTCACCAATTTGTTATTAGCAGATGCGAGAAAGAAAAGTTAAGAAAAAGCAAGAGAAAACGCAAAGAATTGGTGGAGTAAAATGCGTAAAATGGCAGGCGTAAATGAAAGCAACCGTTAACTAATGTTGCGTAGCTGGGGTTGCACAAACAGCTTACAGTCGCGCATCGTAAAAAATTGAAGGAAATTTCTGATGCAGTCGCGATGTGATCAGCAAGTCGGAAGTCAGATTAACTGTAGATTTAAGGTTGATGTCGCTGACAAGGGGGATGGAGGTCGCGATAAGAGAAGTCATCGGGCGCGACAGTTTGAAAAGATGAAACTGGCTAGACTAAGTTGGATGTCGCTGCATGAAGAGACCGGTCGCGACATCAAAAGCAACCGCTGAAGCCTCCGCAGCATTACAAGACGCGTTTCCGCGCTGAAAGCCCACCGGTTGATGTCACGCGACAAGAGATCGGTTGCCGCCAGACATCGTAAAACCTTCGCTTGAAAGTCGCAAAGACATGAGTCGATGTCATGATAAGAGATTGATGTCGCTGACATCGTAAACGGTATCGCTGAAACCCCGCAGAGGCATAAAGTGATGTCGCTGATAGCGATTGATGTCGCTGACATCGAAACCACGCTTCAAAGTCGCGAAAGCTACGCATTCGCTGTCGCTGATAAGGGATTTGATGTCGCGACATCGTAGAACGATCGCCTTGAACCCAAGTAAGAGCAAAGTGATGTCGCGACAAAGGATTGATGTCGCGACATAAGAAGACACACACTACCAAAGTTGTAGCCTTAAGTTGATGTCGCCACAGGCAGATCATGCCGCTAGCATCGTAAAACCTTCGCTCAAAGCTACAAAGACATGAGTCGATGTCACGACAAGAGATTGATGTCACGATATCGTGAAACGAACAACTCAAAGCTGCAAAGACTTAAGTTGATGTCGCGACAAGAGATTGATGTCGCGGCATAAGAGGCCTTCAGAAAAATGTAAAGGGAATGTCATGACTTATCGATAAATGCCGCAACAAGTGCCAAACTAACTACTGTCGACAGGGCGGATCTCGGTAACGACCGAACAAGAACATGGCCACCCACTTGGAAATCCACAAAAGAATGCATTGGAATTAGGGGCCTAACTGAGAAACCCTATAAATAAGCAAGCAAATACCCGTAAGAAGAAAGTGTGCTCGAGGCATGAGGTGAGCTTGGTAACGTAAGCACTGCAGCCAAGGTCATTTTATTTTCTCTTTCTTTCTTTCTTTTCTTTTCTTTTTCTATTTTCGCTGCTATAGATTAGATTATTTTCTCATCTTTTCTTTTATTTTTGTTTTATTTTCTCGATCCTGATGTTATCGCTTTGGAGCGTAAGCCGAATGCACTCTCCATTCTTTCAAATTACTACCTCGAATGTTTGTGTCTGCATAAATTTCGAATTAATTCTTTCCGCTTCAATTTGCAGCTGTTCCTATGATCGTATGAATGTCAGAGTGTGTAATTCGCAAGAATTGAGAAACCCAAATTTTCCATTAAGTGAATGTTATAGTCGAATTTATCTTTCCTCAGAGTTGCGTTTCCAACACTCAGGAAATTCGGCCATGAATTTACTGACGGGTTTAATGTTTTTGATCCGAATACGCCTTATACCCGATTTAAGATACTGGTTTCATTGCTCGATTTCAAGGAGGTCCCGAGTGACACAGAGAAGATACCCCGAGAGTTATGAACACATTTCCTTGAAGGTATATTAGCCCGTTATTAGAGATCTAATGAGCTTTGTAAGTTTACTTAGATAAATCCTCTTCTCACTTGAAATCAAGAACGTATTGAATGAATTATCAATTTAAACAAGCAGAGTTCACCTCCCACCCGGCTAGTGAAGCCAACCCGTGTTAGCCGAGATCTAATCAAGGAGAGGGTGATCTGCCCTAATTTAGAGGAAGAGAGTAATCGTAGAAGTTGTATATCCTCGCTGACCGATAACTCGGGAGCTAAGGTTTACATACCCATAAAACAGTATGAAGTATTGCAAAAGAAAAGCCCAGACATGAAATCCCTATTAGTAAGTCATCTAATTCTCGTTCGAAAGAATCAGTGAAAATTAGATCATGAACTGTGGGAGGAGAGATCCAAACAGATCGCTAAACGCCTTGGACAGATTTTTTAAAAATCCTAGCCACAAGCAATTTTATCGCTGTTAACTACGTGAATTGATACTTCACAATGGTACAAAGTAGATCTTGATGTGTCCTCTAAAAAGATAACTATTCGGCTTCCATTTATTTTCTCACTATTCATTATTCTTTTATTCTTTAGGGTTCCGGCTTATTTGATTGTTCTATTCTTTTTCCTAATACTTGTATATATTTACGCTTGTTGTTTCGATCACAATGTCATGTTATAGTCCAAAGGTATGGAGCTTCGAGTAGTCAGGGTAGTTGATTTAGAATTTTTTATATTCCTCTGCGACTGTTATCTCGACTTATAATTCATTTTATTACTTGTCGATCGTTTGTGCACTTGCAGATATTAGGCCAAACCAAAAAAAAAAAAAAAGATTTACACTAGGAGATTTTTGGCTTTATATATAATAAAAGTTAACAAGTTTTATGACACATGCTCTGGGGATTAGATAATAGTCCTTGGTAATAATGTCATAAATTTGTGTCTTTTGGTCTCAACAGTTTCTTTGCCATGCCATTGCCGGATTTGCACAATAGTCATTTGGTAATAGTGTCATGTCAAGTTGTTGAGAGGGGTTTAGGTATTTGATATACAAATATATTTTAAAAATAGTTGTTAACTTATTTACCCTCCCTTAAACTAAATGCTATATAATTGTTAGGAGGGGTATTATAGATTATTTGATAAAAGTAAAATATATAAAGACCATTGTCGAGTTGTTTTTTAATTCCCTCAAACTATAGCTTCACATTATATAGTCAGTCGTGAGGGCATTTTAGACATTTGATAAAGAAAGCAACCAAATTCAAATAATTTTTTAATAGCTCGACGGCAGCATGATGGGTCGACACTACGGGCTAGCACGACGGGTCAAGTAATCTGGGCCATCGGCAAAACGATGGGCCAAGACAGATGGTCACACGATGGGCTAGCACGATGGGTGCTTCTGTCTCCATTAGTATGCTCAATTCTATTCCCGTTTAGGAATTGCGGTCGCCTAGCATTGTAATACTCTAGAATCCATTGTGTCATCTCCCATTGTGGAGTGGTCTCGATTCTCGGTCGATCAATAGGGAGAGCTATTCTCCACTAAAAGTATGACTTAAACGGAAATTGTGGCTCGTAAGTGTTGTGCTGGTAGACTCGAATGGGTTGATTTGGTTTGAATGTTTTAAAATGGAGCACAAATGTGCCAGGATTTTTTTTAGGTTCCCATTCTCCACTTCCTCGATCGTGTAAGTCCCACCCTTATTTTATAAACTCATCTGTAGAACCATTGATAAATGGTCTTTGATGGAGTGGATTTATCTTAAGTGCTCTTTGGGAAATAAAGATGATCGAATAATACTAAACACTTGTTCTCAATTAATACGCACTTAGCTTGCATTCATGATCAAGCACAACGTGTACCGAGGATATCTCGCGTAACACGTTGTCAAGAATATGCCCAACTAAGGATTTACAACTTTTCTCGCACAAGTGACATCACACAATCCATTGAAGATCAAAAGAGGAATTGAGGGATTCTTACCTTGATCGGGTGAGTTTCCGTAGGTCCTTACATAGCCGGGTTTAGAACTCATAAATTTATATGAACAATTAAAGTCAGTTAACAATAATCATAAAAAACAAGCACTTTGAAGAAATCGGAATTAACTTGTAAACTCGAGAATGAAGAATATGGAATGCTAAGATTTGTGTGCAGTATCGAATATTTATGCCGAAAGATTACAAACTTTGAATCCAAAACTTAAAAGAATGGAAACTGAATTGATTCAAGGTACCAATTAAAAAAATGGAGAAAAACTCTATTCTATCAAAACCTAAACCCAGAAGTCCAACAATACCCTATTACTTGTGTCCTCCTCCTTTATAGCCACCTCCTACCGTGATTTTCCCATTTTGGTTCAAGTGACGAAAGTACCCTCGCACGGATCGACTCCTCGACAACCTGTGAAGTTCCATACAGCCATTCCCCAGAACTTTTAAGTTGTACCTAGCATAATTTCACCACTGCTGATTTTCGTTAAAGTTGTACCGTAGAACTTTGTTGTACCGGTACAATATGTTTTCATCGCCAATTTTTCGGCCAGTTGTACCTCAGAGGAACTTTAAGTCACTCTAGACAAGATGTCCATCGGTGCTTTCTTGTTCATTGAGTCTCGTAGACTTTGTCAATTGCTCACCCACATCCACATTGCTTCATATTGGTTTCCTGGCAAACATCCTTGTGCACTTTACGTTTAAACCCGAAAGACTCCGCACAAGCTCAAAACATAGAAGAAATTAGAAGTACTGCCCTGTTTCTTTCGCTAAATGCTGGTAATCAGGATTTGTATGTGTTAATTTATTATTATAATT
Organism: Tetrastigma voinierianum; assembly: GCA_016808115.1. Lineage (NCBI taxonomy): Eukaryota > Viridiplantae > Streptophyta > Magnoliopsida > Vitales > Vitaceae > Tetrastigma > Tetrastigma voinierianum. Next base: position 35,051 of record JAEQBH010003808.1, read on the forward strand.
ATCACTCGTGTGTATTCATCAATAAATCTCTGATCCTGCATCTTTGCTAGTCCCTAGCAAGATTTAGATTGAACTACCCACTAGGTGAATTTCAACAAGGCGCCGGGTATAGTCAAGCTTGCAAGAATCTCTAAAATAGCAATTATGGAATAAAACATTTCACCTACTTTAGTATAAAATTCTCAAAGATGACTAATTAGACCAACCACATTCTTACACAATGAACATTATTAATAAGAATAAATGTAAAAATTGGTTCAAATATGATTATGGATTCAAGAAATGTAAGATAGTCATGCAAGCAAAGTGAACTCAGAAAAGGATATGAGGTAAGCAATCATATAACATAGAACACGTGCAACTTACCGTTTGAATAATGTCAAAAGGAACAAAGAAACATGGGTAGAATCAAAGAGGTTCTAAAAGTTTGTAATGACCGTACAAAAATGAAAGAAAAAAGATCAAAACGTGGTGTTGGCATAACATGGTTAAGGTCTACCCGATTGCCAACACCACCCTAGTCTGAAATTCTAACACAACTATGCAAAGATCGCCCCTCATCCTCATCGTAAGAGAATGCGTCCGGTCCACACGTCATCTAATTTCTTCTGGGATTCTCCCTCTAAATCGAGAAGTAGCATCCGCCACGCCTGCCTCCCCGAGATGTGGGCTCTCAAGCCCGAGGAGACGCTCGCCCCACCGCTTCCGCTTTCCCGAGAATGCACTTGAACCACCCCTTGATCCGCCGCTCCATCCTCTTCAAAGGTGATGTGCTCGATGGTGCCGGGCCGTGGATGGAGTGGTCCTGAGGAGGTACCGAAGGCACCGAGGGTCAGGGTCTAGTGGATGCCGCCGCTCTGGCCCCGGGCCCATTCGTGACCGCTCCGGGCCCCAGTATCACCCTCTTTTAACCTGTTTCATCCCCGCTTCTACAATACCACACACAAGCCAGGAAACTAATATGCCGCTTGCTCGAATGTTGTAAGAACTCCCTCATCACCATATGACTAGTGCATAGTCAATCGCCCCAAACATAACCTCGTATACCAACCGACCAAGCCCCTGACTGGAGACTTTTCACAACCCTTCGGCCAAATCCGATTGTGAATGATCTTATTCATCGTAATGATTCCGCTTTAACTTTCCAGAACTAATTTTTTTTTCACAAATCACCATGGTACAGATGGTGGCACATAGCCTCGCAGAATAACCGGGCATCGGAATCGCAATAGCCCCCAGTGATATGGTCGCTCAAAGCTGGGCGACAGTCAACGGCTCCATGTGCTATCGGTGCCTTAGGCGACGTCCGCTTTTACCACCGGGTTTTCAACGCGGCAGTCAAATCCGCGATTTCGCCGGTGTAGAACTCTCGAACTACTGAAGGTAAATATCCGCGATCTTCAGTGTGCACGAAGTGCATGGCTCGTTCCTCGGATAATCTCTCGATGGATGAGAATAGAACGTTTCCAAATTAACGCCCTCTCGCATCGAAACCCCTTATTTGCCATCGTCGGTCTTTCGTGCTCACCGTCAGAATCCTCGGCAAACATAGCCTCTATTTCTTCATCAACACTATATGATAATTCCTCACTTTCTGAAGAGGATGCAACTTGTTTTCTTTTTTTCTTTTTCACTGGTTGGGAGGCATCAGGCTTTCTCTTCTTCACTGCTTGTTCCATAGAGGAACTCGATGCCTTCCCCTTCCCGGTATTCTTAGAACGTGCCATGGAAATGGCAATGATAGCAATAATGGCCCAGATGGCCCAGACACATATCATCAGATCCCAAAACCCTGTTTCAAACAGCACTGGGCTGGCCCTGTGCACATCAGATAATAGTCTCCTGCCCATACTGACAGCAGACACTCCCAACCAGCAATCACAAAATAACATCACCCAAATCCAATCAAACAAATCCATGTATAGCCGAGAGAAGATCAACAATGCTAGTAAAGTCATAGGCTTACCACCGTCGAACAATCGATCGCACAACCAATCCGCGAACTGACACCTAAACCCCGCAAAGCAACTGATCTTGAGAAAGCTTGTGAGAGGAGGCAAACGGCTAGGGCTCTTCTTGTGGGATGGCAAAAAGCAAATGGAATATGAAAAGGCGCAAAATCTTCGGTTTAAAAGCTCTTTTTGCCTAATTCCCGACCGGTTGTACCGGTAGAACTTTAAGTTGTACCGGTACAACTTTGCCACTGCCATGTTTTTGTTAAGTTGTACCGGTAGAACTTTGCTACTGCCTGTTTTCGAGCAGGTTGTACCGGTAGAACATTAAGTTGTACCGGTACAACTTGTTTCAAAACTGATTTTTCTTTTTTTTTTTTTTTTGAATATATATATATTTTTCACTTTTGGAACAGTGGTGCCGCTATACATCTTGACCTGTTCAACTGCCTTTCATCCCAGGTTTTTCTGCATGTTCACCTTTTCTCTTGTTCAAATTCCAACTCGACCGTATTCAGTACTTAAGATCAGACCATTCGGGGATATCTTCAAACTCTCCATGAGAATCACTGTTGTTCCATAAATCCGGATTCCTAAGGTTCGAATAAACTTGACAACTTTAAGCTCAAAATGGGTGCAAGGGACAGATACTGCAACCCACAGTATGCAAGGAAATAATGGACTCTAACTCATTTCTTCCCAATTATGCAAGATGTTCCATAAAGACTATGATGCATGAAGTTAACATGACTAGCTAAATTGATGGAAGCAAACATGATCGGAGAAATTTTGACCGTAAGTCTGTGGTTTGTGTGAGGAGTAAGGTAGGTAGAATGCAAGGGGAAACAATCCACGCTAGTAACTCAAGGCTTGTCAGGTGTGCTTGTTAAGATGTACATGCGATAAGATGATGTGGAGAGGTATGAGATCAGCGCTGGTATGTACAAGGTGTAAATACATAATACTTCAAAAGAAGCAAATTTGGAAAATTTGACCCACTCGAACATATAACGAGCCAGAAGTTACGCTCATCCAAAGTGTACACCTACCTCACAATTAAAACAAAGTATCATTCCCAATGCTTTGAACTAAGTGTACCCCACAAATGTAACTGGAGGAGTCACATAAACAAGAGCCCCATGATTTTTATTTTCTAAGTTATTGAAAAGCAAATCAAATAAAGCAAAAGAAGTAAAACAATAAAATAGAAAGCAAGAACAAAAATAAAAGCAAAACTATTTACAGCAATTGAGAATGAGGTTACTTGGAAAGAGGGTTTTGGTAGAGCGGGTCTACCAAATCCATAGTATGCTCGTGAGGAGAGAAATGCTCAAGGAATGGCTTCGAGGCGCTGGCCATTCACCTTGAAGGAGTTACCATTGTCTGATTTTCAATTTCCACGTCTGCATGGATAAAACCACCTTAACGAAGGAATGGGCTAGTCCAACGAGAGCTTTAGCTTCAGAAATAAGATGCAAATCCGAGTCGCATGCCAGCATTTCTTCGATTGCCCGAAAGTTTTCCTGGCAATAGATTTGTCATGGAATAACTTGAGCCACTCCTTGTAAATCTCCGAGCTTTCATACGATTCCTCCGTTAGCTCTCAAGTCTACGAATAGCAATAAACGCCGCTTACCTCGCTGAGTTAGACTTAATTAAAAAGTTCGAATAGCCCAAGAAGCCCTGTTCCATCTCTACTCGGCAAATGGCAAGCCTTTCCATAACCAGCCTATAGGGAGACATACCAAGAACAATAAAGGCAAGACAGATGCCCAAAGAGCACTCCAGAAGACGAGTGACCAATCTTTTCGATTCTGTGGCAACCTGCCTTTTCTTAAAATATGTTTTATCTCCCTATTAGCTAGCTCAGCTTGACCATTGGTCTGTGGGTGGTAAGCTGTTGATACTTTATGGGTGACTCCATATTTTTTTAACAGATTTTCAAAAGATCGATTGCAAAAGTGGAGTCCACCATCACTAATGATTGCACGAGGAGTTCCAAAACGAGAAAAAATATGTTCCTTTATAAATTTCAAAACAACCTTGTGGTCATTGGTTCTTGTTGGAATTGCCTCAACCCACCTAGACACGAATCAATGTAGATAATAAAATGTAGAGATAACCAAGAAGGGGGAAAATCATGAAGTCTATACCCCAATGTCAAAAATTCCCAATAATTAGAATCGGGTAAGAGGCATCATGTTTCTTTGTGACCCTCCTAGTTGTCGGCACGAGAGTACAAGTTTTGCAAAATCAAAGCAATCTTTAAATAAGGTGGGCCAAGAAACCTGCAACTTGCAAATCTTGTATGCTATTTTTCTGCAGAAATGTCCTCCACAGGCTTCAGAGTGGCAAAAAGTTAAAATCCTAATATGCTCATCATTAGGCACACATCTTCTCTTGGCGTTCAAAGCGAGCCTCCTAAAATTTTTCTTCATTTTCCAAGCGATCATCTCAAACTCTCTCTTGATTTTCCAAACGGCAAGTCAAATAATCTACTCTATCAATCAATTTATCTATCTCCACATCTTTCTCTTTAAGGTTTTCCTCAAGCTTCTGTATTTTGGCATTTGAGTTGATTCCCTTTCCTTTTGGTTTTGGGCCTTATCCAAGACCTTTGATGTAGCCAGATCTAGTTCCAAGAACTCGATCGCAAATTTCATCGGGACTTAAAGCATTTCCTTCTTCTTTAGATTTCTCTAACAATTATATCATTTCCTTCTAAAATTTTAGAATATTAATATGAAGATTAATTATATGTAAATCATGACTTAGAATAGAATATATATGGATTAATTATATTTATATTTTGATCACTGCACTGAGACAGACCCATCATTCCTCCTTCTGAAATGGGTGGTAATCTTTGTAAGAATTATCTCATATCACTCATCCCATCGTATTCTATACATAAATACAGATAGTTACAGGTCCATCAATTAAGAAACTAAAGTTTTGTTAATTTCCCAACATACAATTTCATTTCTAACAACAACAAAAGCAAATGATCTCGATTGTGATACACATGTTTAGCTTGTCGGGCTGGTAGCATTTTAAAGTACATTTCGTTTCTTACAATGATTAATTGCATCAATACCTAAAGTGATATCCATTAACTAATTAATAGATTAGTATTTTGATAATATACCTTAACAATAGGATCATTCCAATATGTGCAAAGAGTTTCCCAATTATCTTGAGTCAAATTCTCAAAGTTTGGCTTGTTTGCTTTTGCATCCTCAATTGAATCAAACTTATTAAAATGCTTATGCAAAGTATACCGTGCATTCCGAGATCGGTGTTTCAAAATTTGTTGAATCTTATCAATTACGCCATCGTCTTCTCCATCAACAATATCTAATTGCATCTGTAATTTTTTTTTTTTTTGAAGAACAGTGATAAATATAGATAAGAAACATGTAAAATAAATGAAATTGGTAAATTATGATAAAACATATTGGAAGTGCAATTCCAAGGTTTACATACTGTCACTTATTTTAAAAAAGAAAGAAAGACAACCATTGCAATAAAAACAACTACACTAAGATTCTCAAAAAGAAAATAAAACACTACTGCAGTAATAGGCTGAACCCACGAAAAATACTACACAGTTGGTTGTCCTTAACTTATTGCTTTTTTACTTCTAAGAAAGCAATTTGATAATTTTAAACTTCAACATAATTGCATAGTAATACATAACTAATTCCTTTACGCTATTCAACATCTCCTATGGATTTCCACATAGCCAACTTCACAATAAATCAATGTCTTAAGAAACAAGTGATTAGAATGGAAGGTGACCTTGAGAAAAAGAAATTGAATACCAAGTAGCTATACTAAATAACAATGAAATTGATAAGACATTGTTATAAATATAACATGAGTTACTGGATATTTTAGAATTCCGACGAATTTGGTGCAATTTAAAAAATATTGACTACTTTGCTTTTAGAAGTAGAAAAGGTGAATATGCCATCATTCTAATACTCCGATCCTTCTTAATGACTTTACAAGGGTCAAGAAATACTTGATTATCAATGTCAATGATAAAAGTTTGAGAGCATATACTCCACATGCAATAATGTTAACTTGGCAAATTATGAACTGGTGAGAACAAATGTACCAAGAAAGTCATGACTTGGCAAAATTATGATAACATTTTTTTGCGGTAATTCACAAACATCCATGAATAAGTGACGTAAGGTGAAAAAGACGTACCTATGGAAGTATTCCAACAACAAGGAATATACAAAGAACCCTTAAGTATCAAGACCAACTGTAAACTTGGTGGGGAGCAATGGGAGATTAGAGTCCACTAAAATAACACACAAAGAGAAGGGTTTGGATTATTGTATATAAAAGGACAGATTTTTCGCATATTCAGTTTGTCCTGAAACTCAGATGGTCATAAAATTTATGGAGAAATTATACAAATGAAACTACAAACAAACAAGACTGTACAATTCATTCTCATGTATGATATACTAGCTTCAATAAACTTCACCTTGACAAATCAAACATTTGATTGAAGAAAATTGTGCTGCATTTAGACAGCAAAAATTGCCACAGGCATACCAGTAAACACAAAGTTATTTAGATGCTTCCAAGTGTGAGTTTTTAGGGAGCAAAGAAGATGAATAACTGCTCTAGATGTCAATAATTTTAGAATCAATAAGGAATCCACAACCTACATACTAATGGTATACCTACTTCTTCTAGCAGCACAATTAGAACCTTTGGATTTCTAAATGATGTCAGTTGCAAATATAGGGATATATTTTCACTTACTTCCAAATGATCCTTTGCAAGATTAAAATCATCATCCTCCATATCACGCCATTTTGTTGGCATAGGTATGCACTCCCTAGATATGAATCCCAACTGATTTGAAAGCTTTGCCGATTGAACTCTATTAATTGGTCTTCCTTTTTCTGCATTGATAGTAATTTTCAGCTTCTTGCCTATTGCTTTGTTCATTTTTCTCAATCCTTTGCCTCGAGTGCGACCTCGTTTGGCTCTAGTTCCAGCCATTATTTTTATCAAAATTTTAATGAACTTCCACCTCAGTTTCAACCATTATTCTAATTAACAACCCCCTGTTTTAACTAAAGTTTGAACAAACGTCTAACTCAAATTCAACCTTGAGTTTTAGTCCTTATTCTCCTTAAACATTAGAGAAATAGATAAACATAGATAAAAGTGAAAACAAAGATATAAAAGATGAAAGAAAAATCAAAGATTTAAGAAAAATAAGCAAAGCAAATCAGAATGCTTCCAAAGAAAAAGAAAAACAACAATGGCAAACCTAATAGCCTTCCTTGCTTAAAACCCAAGAATAGTGTCAACCCTACTCATTTTTTGCTTTCCCCCAAACCTTCCTGTACAATCAGCCTTCTATAAAAAACAAATCACCATTATATCAACATAATCCGCAAATCTCCTAACGAAAAGCTGTGAATAAACCCCATCAATTCCTCCAACAAAACCAAGCACCTAAAAAATGTCGACCGATAATAAAAGCCACTTTGATTTCAATTTCAATGCATAATAAACTTAAACAATAAACTCGCTGAAAATCAAGGGAGATAAAAACAGATCTACAAATTTTAAAGAGAACTGTGGAAGGGCACAAAACTTGAATCAATAAAGCGGAGAAATCTATTATTAAGGAGGAAGAAGCTAGGAGATATCTTTGGGCTCAAAGGATGTTTCTTTGTTCATTTTATGAAATATCTCGAAACTTTTTAAACACACGAAAGTAGAGGCTGTGGAATAATGGAGGGTTTACTAAAACACAAGAATGGGCCATCTCAATCAGAAACATCTCAAATCATAAAATATTAGGTATAGAAATTGGGAGAGAAAACAGGGAGAGAGAGAGTCTACCTTAAATAATGATGGCAAGGGAGGAATAGAGAAAGCAGATGTTAAAGATTGGTTCTCTACCAATACCTGTGGTGGCAGTGAGACGGGCTGCTCCCTCATTCTCCAAACCTTGGTCTTCACTACCACACTCAATTCAAGATCTAGGGTTCTCAAAAATTTGTCTTGTTTTCACATTGGCATTGGAAAATGGGTGTCTCCCATAGCGTATTTGCATAGTAACAACACATACAAAAATCAGTTTATGTAAATATTTATAACTTATATAACTTCAATTTACCATAATTAATTTATAAAATAGAATCCTAATTTCCTAATATAATTTGTCTAATTTAACTTTATAAGTGAATAGATAAATTTTGAAACCTGATATATGAATATTCATTTATAAATTAAATTTTTGATTATCATAATCCATGTTACACAAATTAATTGTTTTTAAATAAAATAAAATACAAGTTAATTTTTAAATTAATAATGATGAAAATTATTTTATGAAAATAGAGTATATTAATGCAAATTCAAAATATTAATTTCATTATTAATAATAAATAAAAATAGTTTATTTTATTTACATTCAATTAAATAAAACTTAATTTAGAAAATTTAAAACTATTTTATAAACTTTAAATCTTTAAAAATATTTTTATTTACTAGTATTAATGAAATAAAATTTTCGTAATACATAAATTAAATATTTATTAAATTACTCTTATTAATTGGATATAAATGAAACTAAATTTTATAAAATATGTTTTACTCATTCACATTGGATCACCTAGAATTGAAAAATATTTTATCAAAAATAATTTATTTATTATTGATATAAACTAAAAAAAAAAAAACAGATTGAATCGATTTGATTAAAAAAGTAAAATATATATAGATATAATTAAAATTTGTTAAATAAATATTTTATTTCCCTTATGAAAACAGGTGGTGATCACTTCAATTTATAAAACTTAGTAAGTAAATTATTAACACATCAAAATATTAAATATGCATTGACTTATAAATAAACTGTCAAGGTTTTATCATATAAGTCATGAAAAAATTCAATATATTGTCAATATATGTCATTATTGGTGTAAACAAGTTGGATATGTCATAGCTATGAGGAGTTTTGTTGGCAAGTAGCTGTACGGTGGAGTTGATATTTCTAAGTTAGCAGATACAAAAAATGTTGTTTGTTTCATCTGTATCGAGTTTATTTACAAGTTCAATTTTTTATCATTTATGATAAGATTGCCCATAATAAGTTCAGAATTTACTAAGACATTTAAAAATTGTCCCTAACGATTTTGGCCTTTGGGGACAAAAAATATAGATATGCAAATTCGCCCTAAAAATTAAGTAACTTTAAATATGTGGCCAATTCCTCCACAAAGAGTTAAAAACATCCCAAAATATTTTCCCTCGTGTGGCACGACCCTAAAATTCTAAGCGAAGGCCAAATGACACTTCATTTTGCGCATTAAGTTCTTAAGTTTCGGCCCACAATTATGTATATTTGTGGACGAAATCATTTTCATACCCAAAAATTTCGTACATAATTTTATAATTTGTTGTAGTGAGATAATATTTTTACTCAATAAGTTTATCATTAAGTTTAATTTTATTAAAATGAAAATTTATCCTTAATTATTTTATTCATAGATAAATATTTTAAATAAAAAATTGTTTTAATTCATTTGTGATAATTATATGGATTCAAAATTCATTTTTAATTTGATATTAGTTTTTAAATTTTATTTTTTGTTATTTAATATGATAAAACATAACTCAAAAATAAACTTTACTTCAAAATGATTTTTTATGACATGATTTATAAATATATTGACAAAAAAAAAAAAAAACAAAGATGAAAAACTTAAATATTACAATTAATTTTATTAATCATAAATTATATATTTAATAATCTATTTAATAACTTGATTATTAATATATGACATCATAATAAAAAAATAATAATAGATTTATGATTATTTAAGAAAACAATTTGTTAGAGATGAGATTAAAGTTTTTATTGTACTTTAGTTTTTATCAATATTTTGGTCTTATGAAAATATAGGGAGATTCGAAATCAAATAAAAGGTTAAAAAAGTATGGGGTTATAGATAGGAAAATAAATATTCTTTTGACCTATGTAGGGTGTGGTCTTACATTATTTTTCTCCAACAAAAATCGAGAATCTCATTTGTGTCTTTGCTTTTGTATTTGCATGGTTTTGAGTGGAATTTTGGTTGTTTCTTAGCTTCTTTTCTTGTCCAACAAGTAGCTATCAACTACTAACACTAGCTATCATCGTTATATATGTGCATTATTTTTATATTCCTCTATCATGTCTATATAGATAAAATTTACCTTCAATCGGCTATCGTGTATTAGTTACTTTACCAAGCATAAATTTATAATCAGCTACCAACACCAACTATCAGCTAAACCAAACAGGACCTTAGTATTGTATTTCTATTAAGTATTAAATTATTTATTTTTTATATGCTAAAAATCAACATCTTAAATGTGACACCCCTATCCAGGGGATCTCGTTGACAACCCGTTAACCCGCGAAAACCTGTGGATATCGGGTGACCCGATGTCACACTCACATGTCTCATATATCGAGACCCATTCCTGCATATTTAATTCACAATATACAAAAATCTATGATAGACTATATCACATTCTCTTTATAGTCCCTTTCATACCAAAAAGGTGTACATGTTTTGGTTATGCTTGAATATAATACAAGAAAAAAACAAACCAAAACAAGCCGTGTCTGGCTCTCATCCCATATGCGGGTCAACCGCCTATACTGGACCTATACCCGAAAGGGGGATCCCACAATAGGGTGAGCAAAGCCCAGCAGTGAAAATCTCCTACAAGGGTTACTCCCCACCTAAGTGCACATGCAATGGTCATGTCACCAAAGAAAGAAGCACATTCCAATCAAGATTATGCAAACCTAGAATGGAATTCTACATGCCATGAATGAAATGCGACCCACCATGTCCCATGTACCGAGTCCTCACCGACTCCCTCGGCCAATAAAGTTGAACACCAAGGTGAAAACTGGGGCCATTTGGTGTCTCACCCAATGACTTGACTCATTGGACCGACCTCTAATACTCATTTGAATTTAATCAAATCCCGTGTGTTTATTTATTTGGGCTACGTCGTTTTTTGGGGTCTCACCACAGGATCGTCGTACACTTTCCGACATTTTTACAAACTTTCACCGCCGGTGATCATGTCTAACCGCATTTAAATTTGAGTCTTTCAACTTAGGGGATCGACCCCATCTTACTACGCCCCTAACACACACACACACACACACACACACACACACACACACACACACACACACACACACACACACACACACACACACACACACACACACGCCACACACACACACACACACACACACACACACACACACACACACACACATATATATAGCATATATATATATATATATATATATATATATATATATATATATATATATATATATATATATATATTTCTATTTTTCATTTTATACCACCATGAAGTCTCTAATTGACGCCGTTACTGCATATGGAATGAAAGTATGCCATTGCAATTTCTCATGTTACATGTATGATGCACACTACATAAACCATTCTCATGAGTTGTACTTCATGTCAATTACCATGCAAACCTATATCACAAGCATATAAGTTCCATATTAATCTATATCTAAATATTGTATCAAGCATATTAGCATTCATCAATCCATGACTAAACAATAATGTCATACAGCCTTCCTTAGGCTAACTCATGGTAATTCCTACCCAATACAATAGCCTACAACATGCCATGCAATGGTCATGTCAAAACCCAGTTATTCACATTGACACAACCAAGCAACCTGCACACTCGGTGAAAAACATAGATTTAATTAAATTTATGTTCACCTACTATCCTCCATAGGCACATGGTTGGAATTTTGACTCAATGGGCTTTTCATTGAGTCGAAGAAGTCCTGAAACGGAGTTCTGACGGCTATGGCCGTCCAAGTCGAGGCCCTACATGAGTAGTCGTAATCTAACGGATAATTCAAATTTTATGCATCTGCACCGATCAGAATCTATCTCGATTGGGACTACCGGGTCGACCATAAATTCGGATAGACCTACGGTCGACCAGCTTGGATAGACCTAGTGACCGACCTAACCTGACTAACCTAATCGGATCGACCGACCGGATCGACTCAAATGGACAGACTACTGATTGCACTGGCCGAACGTATCAGACTTAGACTATTCGTAAACGAACCATAATCGGGGGCCATAGAGGTCTCATTCTGTGTAATTCAAAAGCCTAACATCAAGTTTACTGATGTGGATACAATTTACCTGAAGGACACATGGCCAAATTCCCTTTATTGCCACCTAAAAACCCGTTCTAAGATCCGGTTAATGCGTAAGATCAAACTAGGGTAGCTTCCCATAGTTCAGAATGCAACCAAACATCCCCCTTGGGGCAAGACACAACCACACAACCCTTAAGGTAGAAAATAACCAAAGTAGGAGAATACCTACATTCAAGCATGTAGTCGCTTCAGGAAGTCCTACGGACACTTCCTAAACCCGAAACCCTTGATTTCCTCGAACTCTTCACTAATCCTACAAATCTCGTGGTTTTCTAGACTCCACGCTGCAGTACTTTTCTCGCAGATAATCTTTAGTTCTTAGCCCGACGAAACCGACTCCACCGATTCTCGTAGATCGCAGTAGCAGGTGCCTGAGTTTCTCTCTCTCATCTTTCTCTCTTCTCTCCTTTCTCTTTCTTTTTCCTTCTCCCTCTTCTTCTCCTCCCTACTGAATTTGTTTAGTCTGAAAGTCAAGTAGAGGCCCTTATCTTGCCACATGTCACTCTATTAGCTCCTGGATTTCCTTATCCCTCTTATCCATAACTTCGATTCTTCCTATCAAGTTGCGACACATGTCACAATAAGGGTCCCACTTAGACTCTTGTGTTTGATTCTGCCTCCATTTGACACACCCGGCCCAATGCGACATCTAAACAAGTGCCAAATACCATTACTCCCGCAGCTCTCGAAAATGCGAAACCCATCAAGGTCTCTAATCCGCCAAGATTCAACCGAGAATTAGATTTTCATGAAGATTCTAATGGTGGATTCTGTTTCGTCATTCAATATCTAGAAAATTTTTTGGATTTTCGACTGAAATTACCGTTTTACCCTTTCTCAAAAAATTGAATTTTCTTAGGTTTTACATTAATTATATTAAGAAAAATTATCTATATATATATATATATATATATATATATATATATATATATATATATAGCATATATATATATATATATATATATATATATATATATATATATAACAAGAAAAATAATTTAGGTCAATACTGTTTGTGTAATAATGATATAACTTTTATTATTAAAATATTTGGTTTTTTTTCAAAATAAGGGAAATATTTTGTTAAAGATCTCAAATAACTCAAAATTTGTAAAGCTAATATTTTCCATATTTTTTTCTTAAAGATTGAATGGTAATGGACAAAAATGTCATTTCCTATTTCATGTATTTATATATTCTTTTAAAAGAAATGGTTGTTTTTAGAAGAAAACAATGATGGTATTTTTGTCAAAATGAGGTAAAAAATAAATAAAGGATTGTGTTTATGAAATTTAGTCTTCAAAATGTCTTTTAACACAAGTCCATCATGCCTAGTTCAAGTGGTAGCGTTCATTATTAAAACATGCATAGGGCATGGGGGGTCTAGGTTCGGGTCTAATGGAGAAAGTTTACTACCTTGAAACTAAAGTATATTAAAAAAATGTCCTTTAATCAAATCACCCTTATTATTATGATAAAATAAAAAATATTTGTATGATTGTAGACAATCGTATTTTGGCTATGATGCTTCTATTTGCTACTAAAATAATTTTCAGCCCCAAATGGTGTTTGGGATTTATTATTCCGCCCAAAGGGTGTTTTGAACGGCCAACGGATATATCAAGCCTGCATCAAGCCTCAAATCGAGCCCAACCCAAATTCAAGAAAGCCCAGTCCATGATATAATCAACCCACCATGAAAAGGTCCAAGGACATTTATGGAAATTTTCAATTTGTCAAAGTGGCAAGCCTCGTAACGGTGAGATTTTGTCTCAAAAAGCAAGCCGGAATGATACTTTTCCAACCTGCCGCAACGTGAGTATATCGTTAGCGGGATAAATGACTTGGAGAACAAGTTGTTAGTGGATAAATGACTCAGAGAACAAGTTGTTAGTGGGTAAATGACTTGGAGAACAAGACTATAGTGGGTAAGTGAGCAGTTCTTAGAGAAGGTAGGATGGAACAATTATTCAAAATGCCTATAAAAGGAAGACTCAACTTCAAATGCAAAGGACCGGAAAATCAATCATCAACCAACACTCAATAGAGCATTTAAACATTTTCTCATAGTTTTTAAAAGTTCATCAACAATATTTCCAGATTTTTAGCTTATTTTATTTCCAAGTATTTGTTTTCAAAGTTTTCATGCTTCAACAATTCCATTTCTAGTTAGATTATACAATGAAATTTACTACTCTTTCAACTTGTTCATACAGTTTTTCTCTCAGCTTTCAATACATTCCAATTTTCAAAGCATTTTCTACTTACACTATAGGGAATTGTCAAGGGAACTAAAGAATCCATTTTCGCTTGGAATTGTGGTTAGATCCAATACAAGCTCATCTCGTAAATACTATAATTTCTGAAGACGCTCCGTGCATTCACTAATTCCTGTGCTTTTGTATGTTCTGGACAAAAATCTAGCAAAAACATATTTTGGCACGCCCAATAAGACACATATTTGTGGAACATCGATACATCTTTTTGTTTTGTATGTTTAGTTGTGCATATTCCACGGTGGGACACACTTTTTGCTAAAGAATGCCACCAAAATTTAAGAGTAAGACAATTGAAGAGTCTCCGACCTCAGGATCTAATGTTGCAGAAGCAGCACAGGAAGAAAGAGTTCTAGCCTTGGTGGAATAGATAGAGAACTTGATGAATTCTTGTAACACCCCAAATTATACCCTAGTAGTTTTATGATATGTTTAGGGTATAATAAAAGTCAAAGTTGTATTTTTCAAAAATTTAAGTGCTAAGTGTGAAAAGAGATATAACCAGGATTATTAAAGAAGTTAAAAGGATAATGGTAAATTTCCAATTAAGGACCCAAAGGACATAAGATAAGAAGATTATATGTCATTGTAGAATTGTGATAAGTTTAGTTTCAAATTGAATGAAGAAGAAGGACTAAAAAGCAAAAAGGGAAAAAATTAAGTCCAAAGTGGATAAGACCACATATCAAGCCTTCTAGAATAGGAAGTCTTATTTTTTGGATTCGGGAGGTCTAGTAAGTACGCATTGTGGAGAAGAGCCAAATTTTTGGTTGATTCCTTTCCATTTCTTGGTTATACTTGTTCAAGCAAAGAGAAGAAAAGGAAGCTAGTTTGGAAGTTCAAGAAATCAAGGTTAGGAAACTATCCCTAACTCATTCCTTGTCTATGTTTGTGTTAGGAAAACCCTAACTCTTCTAAATGTGTTTCTGGGTTGGTTTGAGTTTTTTTTGTTTTGGTTGGAAATTTCCGATGAAAAAGGGCAAAAATGTCTCATTTCTGGAAGCCCGACGCCTCTTCGCTTAGGAGAAGGAGTGCTCACTTAGGCGAAGGAGTGCTCGCCTAGGCGAAGGAGTGCTCGCCTAGGTGAAGCTCTTTGCCTAGGCGAAGGTCTGCTCACCTAGGCAAACCCAAGACTTGTCTTATGGCCCTCGTCTACTCTGCTTAGGCAAAGGGATGCTTCGCCTAGGCAAACCACTTCACCTCGGCGAACTTGTCTTCTTGGCAAAATTTGTTCTTGCTTCTTCTCAGCTTGTTTTGCTTTCTATTTTTAAAAAGCCTAAACAAATGTTCTAAATATTGCATAAAAGCTCAAAACAATATATAATCAGAGGCTTGCTTAAGATTGATAGTGAACAAATAGGCACATTTGTTTAGTGTGACAGCATACATTTGATTAGTGCTTCACACTCCCCGCATAGTGCCACGACACTCCCGATTTGTGTTACTGTGCACGCTTGTTCAAGGCTTCGACACTTTGCTCGCATTGTACCGCACTCCTAGCACCTATCAGGTCGCGTCCTCTCATTCATTATTACTAGTCAATGCAGGCAAATATTTATATGATAAGTATCTGAATAATGAACAATATGAAAACAAAGTAAGCAAGCTCTGATGCTAATGCATATCTCAGTTTTGTAATGTAATGTACCTATGGGTACCTTCTGTTATGGCATTTTTGATAAGTATTCCTATGGGAGATATGAATACTCTGACGTGTGACTTATTTTAAATGTATACTGTAATTGAGGACCACCACAAGTGGTCATATATGTTATCTGTTTTCCCACTAAACTATAAGCCAAGACGTGTTTGCATCCGTGTAGGTACCGCAGGTCGCCGGGAGATCCCACATTCGCCAAGGCCAATACAATAGTAGGAGTCTTTCCGATGTAGGCCCTTGAATTGGTTTTTGTTGTAATAAAAATGTAAATGTAATATTTTGATATAGTTGAGCTTGTGTAAATACAAGTAGTTGGACTTAGGTATATATGTATATGACAATTTAAACACCACTATGGTGATAGTTTTACAAGTTTATGTCTTCATGAAATATGTTTGAAATGGGCCCACTAATATAAGGTTAATAGTTCTCTGCCCCGTGTGATGCCCCCTCGCTTGATGACGTCAGGCGAAGGGGCGTTACAATTCTTCAGTACAATAGCAAGGGAATCCATCCAACAACTCCAATCAACAAGTAGAAGGAAGAGGCTGGTAATGTGGATGTCCCTATTCTTTCTCTTAATTCTAATAAATTTTAGGCTTCGTGTAAGAATTAAAGAGCCAACGAGTGATCATGAATGCTTTTATGGAATAAATGAAGCAAAAATCTCAATCCAACCTGGAGAACCTTAGAGAAACGGGGCAACCAAGGCAGGAAGTTGCTTCTAAGCCTGAAAAGAAATTTTCTAATGAACTCAAAGCAAGATTCGATAACCTAATGAGTCAGAATTCACATCTCTTACCTATGCAGCAGAGGTTGTGATACCTCCACCCCATAGGAGAGAGAGGAGGTACTCAGGAGAATGTAGTAGAGGAAAGACCTAATGTAGCCAAAACTATAGCCCTCAGCCTTTTCTCGTACCAATCCAATTACTTTTCTTTAATGAGGACTGGAGGCATCACGCAAACTAATCATAAGTAGAGTAAATGGAAACTAGGGACAACAACTACAACAAGTTCCTTAGGTTCCTCAACAAGTTCCTCATGTTCCTTAACAAGTTCCTCAGGTTCTTCAACAAGTACAACAAGTTCCTCAGTAGCCTTTTGTGCAACTAGCCACAAAGGCGATTTGGGTGGGCAATTAAAGAGTGCGCTGATTCGCGCTTACTAATAGTATGATCCGAATCAACAAAATTTGTTTCCTATTTTCCTCCCACGCGTAGCTGCTCTATCGCAAAGATAGTGGTCTAGGTCGAACACTGGATGGGTTTTCATCCCACAAATGATTCGTGATTGCCATTCAAAATGGTGAGGCTTTTATTTGGATTTCGGATTCGTGATTAAAAGTGCCAGAGTTGCGTCACTGACTAACCGAAATAGCCTTTAAAAATGATACGCGAGGTGACTCAAGGCTTAGGGCTGGGGTCACTCGCTTGATAAAATGGGGTTATGAAGGTAACCTCGGGTTATTTCCTCACATTAGGGCAAATGACATATAGCCATAGCCAAAACCGGATCTTTGTTTGGCTTTAAAAACTAACCCTTAAAAACTCTCCCATTTGAGCCAAAACAAGTACTTAGCATTTAATGTTCCAGCAGTTTGAAAACATAGCATTTAACCTCATTTCAGTGGCTCGTAAATGACATCTAAAGAATGTCAGTGCATCTACGATTAAGAATGCATTGAACCCTAAAGCATGACAAGTATTGACCAAAAGAAAGACATTAAATAGCATTAAACCCTAGTTTGTAAAGTTTGGAACCATAAATGCAGTACCTGCTGCATTTAAAAACTGAGGACCACCTTCAAACCACCATTAACCAACCTAGCAACCCCTCCTTCATACCTTTGAGGCTTAGCCAAGCATCCTCTGAGTTGTCATCCCCAAGGTGCTCAGCTTCGAGAAAATGAGAGAAAGAAGAGAGAGAAACGAGCAAACTGGAACAAACAATGAAAAGCTACGTTACAAAGGTAAAATGAAAGTTAGGTTACAAAAGTTATATATGGCTTATATACCATACAAGATGTGTGAAATACCAAAAATACCTAAAATATATGATTACAATAGGGGACAAAATGGGAATTACACAAAAACGAGGTCGTGCTTGGATAAAAACACAAGAAAATCTGGGAAAATTTCGCTATGCACAAGAATCCTCGCTATGATACCTAATTTCGCTATGATAGCGAAAAATCTGGTAGCATAGCGAAATTTCGCAGGATTGCAATTATGGTTGCAAAATTTTCAATCTCATAAATTTTCGCAATGCATAGCTTAAAAGTCTTGCACTCTTGCATCCTCCTCGCATTCGGGGCCTAAATTCTCCATTTCCACTTGACATTTCTTCTCAACTCCTACTTGATGAAATCGCAGCCGAATTCATATGAACATGGCATAAATCGGCACCAACTCGAAGCCAAGCTTGAAATGATGGCTGAGGCTCATGAAACCTACAAAATTACCAAAAACAAACTCGAAACGAAATCAGTAGCACTAAATGGACCTACACATGTCAATTGGCTTAATTCATTTGATTAGTACACAAAAAGCACTCAAAACCTATCTTAAATAGGACTCAAAATAGCACTGTTTGGGTACTAATCACACCCCCAACTGACACGTTGCTAGTCCCTTAGCAATGCTAAAAACAACCAAGGTATGCATGTCGCTTTTGCAAAAAGTGGATGCCGGCCAACAAGTGTGTATCAAGAACGCCTACCTTCAAGATGAACAATTTGCACTCAGACAAATACCATCTCAGAGAACAAATACCATATAAGCACAAGTCTTGTGGCAACATCAATTCCAAAGAAGTCAACCCGACTTCCACCTAAACCTAAGTGTTCTTAAGGTGACCAATTGGAGTTTCAATAAGTTGCAAAGCTATTCTCCCAACCGCCACGCCGTGGCTCAACCTGGTCGACCAACCTAAATAACCAGTTACACTCTTATTTTTTCTTGATTGTATTGTAGGATGCAATGCTAAAAACTCGACTTCACCAAAGTCCGTGTAATGGGGGTCCACCGATAACTCCCAACCAATTAAGGTTTAGGGCATCAAGCCAAAAGGATCAACTGACCACAAACTCTACAGGCTTCACCCCGGACTTCGAATGACTTCAAGAATTAAGCACCTACAACTCGCTAAACTCCACCCATCCACCCGTATAGCGAACACTAAGTCGATGACTCCTAACTAATTAAGGTTTAGTATAATCGGGCTTTAAAGGTTTTTACTACATACCCCTGACCGTTCGGGTTTCGCGCAAAGCTTTACTAGCTTCATTTTTCTTTTTCTTCTTTTTCTTTTTTTTTTTTTTTGAAGACTACATTGGTCCCTTTACTTCGTAACTCAACCTATTATGGGTCGTCAACAAAGTTCACAAGGCGAGCTTTGCAAAGCAGCAAGAGGTGTATAGCCTTCAACCTATCGATATTAAACCGATGTGCAATGTGTCCGACACAGCGCGATGTACCAGTTGAATAAATCGAACTTCGGGCCGACTAAAACTTAAACATGGCCGGAATTGTTCTTAACATTTTGGCAAGATACGTTAAGCCTGAATTCCTTCAACTCAAGGCAAGAGTAGAAACACAAAATATAGGCACAAAAAGATAATGATTTGCAAAAGTGTAGAAAATGTAAATAATGCTATAAAGCTTTTGATATAACCAAAGTGGCTAATACATGCTTAAAATAGCTAAACACACAAAAGTATCACTGCCTACTATCGGCTAATACATGAATCCTATACAATCCTATACAAAATGAGTAGGCAGTTGATAAAGCTAAAAACAAGATAAAACATGATAGAAGACACTCTCAACTCTAACTTTTCCTCCCAACCAAAGTATAAACAAGTCTCCACTGGTAGGGATCGGAAAGCTAAAGAAGAGAGTGTGACCACCTCACTCGCGCAAGCGGAGATGCCGATCTCGTCACGCGGCGCCGCTAGCATGTCCAAGGAGGTCGTCGTGACCGGTCTCTTAGTAGTCTGTGTTGGCTCTTGCGGGAGACTGAGGTGACTCATGATTCGAAGAATCATGGCGTAACTCACACTGAGTGACCTCGATCGCCACCCTCGGTCCAACGACGCATGTGGTAGTAGCAAAGCGCCAAGCAGCATAAAGATCCATACCAAAGAACAAGCTCCCTAGAACCGACATGAATATGCTTGGGATCGCCGCGCCGAGTAGGAAGGGCCTACCGTGCCGGCCAGGTGGGTCAGGGCGCAGAGTGAGACGGAGGAGATGACCGGAATCGGGCTCCTCCACCTCTACCTCCATCTCAGAACAGGATCCTCTTCCCCAGATCCTCTGCCATCATCCGCCGCCTCATTCTACTCCCGTCATTGAGAATGATAGAAGATCGTGATAAAGAGATCGCTCCATGGATAGAACCTGAGTACAACTGATCCTCCTCTCGATGCGTGGCTCCTCAGGGAACCCCAAATGCCCAGACCCGACTCCAAGAACCACTATGATCAATAACGATAAGCTCTCACCGAGCTGTGCCCTCGCGGTGGACCTTCTCCTCGAAATGCGCAGGGAAGTCACGATCAAACAGAGGGGACTAAACCAGATCCCTCCGAGATCCCAGATGTGAGCCCTCGAGTATAGCTCCCTCGCCGTACATACGTCAGAATGGGAATAAACTCGGTCCTGAGCAGTGGTCCACCAAAGAGATCTCGTGGTGGAAGCTGCCCGCTAAGAGCATGGGTCCCACAGTATCTCGAGCGAGACAATGGACCATCTCTCTCCCTGCGGACGGGCTGGGGCCATGCCTGTATCCGCACCGCGCGTCGGCACCCATAAGTACCGTAATGTCCTCAGCTCGAGTACTCGGCGCCACACGCTCGAATCCGAGCTCCAACTGACTCTACCCCCTCGATGTCATAGTATGGTGTAACTCGAGCACAAATCGGATAATAGAACCGCCATGTGTCATGAATGGAAGCAATGAGTACGCCGACGCCTCATCGAGTCTCTCAAACGCGCCGGTCGCGGGTCAACGTTGGTATATCGTAATATGGCTCTCATGAAAGTCCCCGCACGTTAGAGATCCACGCTCCTGAATCGATTGTCGGGTGAACACGTGGGCACCTAATCTCGAGGCCGGCGATAATCGGGCGATGAACCCTCATCAAAGAAGAGGAGGTAGACTGCTCTGGCCGTGAGATCTCGAAGACTTCGGCCCGACGTCTCGGCCCTCTCGAGGGCCTCGCCTCCCGTGTCGCCTCGAGGCACCGGAGAAAGGGCCCGAGGTCCCATCCCCGTCCGGAGCATCACCTAATGCCCGAGGCTCCTGCATGGCGCAACCGGGCCACGCAGCCGTATCTGCAGGAACCAAAGAATGTGGGCATCCGCAGCCTCGAAGTGCCCGTGATCCTCCATCTCTGGGTACCGAACCTAACCTCAGCTCAGAGCGATGACCTCCACTGTACGAACCATGTCCCGTGGTCCACCACGCGGGCAGGCGCAATTGTAGCCTCATGGCGCAGGACACGGCTGAGCGGCAGCGCGGATCGCGCCAAGACAGGAGGCGACCAGTGGCTCTGGCGCAGAGCTGCAGCTGGGGCTCGGGACGTCGCAAGACAGGCGACCGGGTAGAGACGGGTTTCTACGCAAGAATGGTCACACGCTGCATGGCGCAGTGGACCTGGCTCTATTGGGCAAAAGAACAAAGGACCAGCGGCCAAGGCTCCTGGTCATCGGATTAAAGTGGGGCCACAAGACAAACGAGGTGGAGAGCAAGGCACGGGAGGAGCTCAGGGCAAGGGAGGTTCTGGAGGGAATATGAATGTAACGAAAATGAGTCCCCCCCCCCCCCCCTTTCCTTTATAGAGCCGTTGATTGTACCGAAGGGTCCAGGCACTCTAGCGCCAAATTTCGTACCATCGCAAAAATTTTGCCTGCATCGTTTTCCATCTGCAAAATCAACAAAAATTCGATTTAGGTAAATTAAAATAAAAATAAAATTAAAAATAAATATATCAAATAAACTATGAATAAAAATAAAAATAAAATTAAAGTAAGATTACTTTAAAATTGTAAATTTTTATGTTTAGCTCAAATTAAGGTAAAGAAAATTACTAAAAATAAAACAAACTGAAAATTGAACAAAATAACTAGGAACCAAAATCTTAGAGCTGCAGTTTGGCCTCTGTGAAGACCAAACCAACTCAATTTCACTGGTTCAATCATGGAGGATCAAAGAGGAGGGGCTCCTTGACCCCTGCAGTGATGTGTGCTACAGCCTTCATGCTTAGCTCCTTTGTTTTGCACTTCTTTCACTGCGATGCAGAGCCGATCATCGCTCTCAAGTAGCAAAGGATCGATGCCCACCTTCCACCATTCTCGCTTCCATTTCGCACCAATTTCGCCTCCCGGCAGCTGAGTGAGCTTTCGCCCCCACACTTGGACCAATTCGGGAGCACTTCCCCGATCCTTGCATGTCATCTTCTCGCTAGCTTGTGTCATACATTCAAGGGAAAATATCGAGCTCCACGTCATGCTGCCAGTGAGCCTGCATCACTCCATTCTAAGAATTGATTATCGCATCGAAGTGGCCAAAATGGTCTTCCCAGATAATTGGCACATGATTACCCACTTGCGATTGGTTCCCAGATTCAGCACTACAAAGTCCACCGGCAGTAGAATTTGTCCAATCTTTACTAACACATCCTCAACTATTCCTTAGAATTTTTACCGAACGATCAGCTAATGAGAGAGTAAGATAAATGGTAAGCCTGAGCTCTCCCAAACCAAACCGCCGATACACCGACTACAGGCGCAGGTTTACACTGCCCCCAAGTCCAACAAAGGCTTTGTCTATGCAAGTCCTCCAATGTTAACCGATATTGTAGGGGATCCTGATCCTTGTATTTCAAATTCGGGGTCTCGCTTCTCCGAATGATGGTACCACTGTTTTGTTAGGAAGGCTTTCTTTTCAATGCCCAACCCTCTCTTGACTATGCACAAGTCCTTTAAGAATTTTGCATATACTGGGACTCCTCAAGCCGATCATGTCAAGGCAAAGGATATTACCTTCACTAGCTTTTAGCACCTCCCAAATTTCAGCTTGGTTTCGTGGATTTTTTTCGCTTCTTGCTCGAGGAAACAGGGGGCATGTTTTTCTTCACCGACTCTTCACTGACATATCCTCTCAAAGCTCGCCTTCCTTCTCTTTCTCTGCTTTTTCAAGAAATATGGCACTGGTTGTGCAATTTCTTTTCCACTCTCAAAGTGATGATAGCCTTTACTTCATCCATCTTTGAGTTGTATGAAGAACCAATCTCATTAACTCCTCGATTTGGCGTTGTTCGGGAAGGGAATCTTCCTTTCTCCTCGCCCCTTCAAAGAAATTAGTAATCCCGTGACCGAATACCGTAGATTCAATCTTCTCGATTAAGGTTGTTTCAAGCCCATCGATTCTCTCGTTCTCGTGTGGTATCTTCCATGATTTAATTTTTCGGGCTAATCAGACATTGATTCCCTTTTGCTCCTCTACAAAATTGCATACCACCTTGCTCAAATTTAAAATAGCTTGTTCCACAAGGGAAGAGGATAGTGATGGCTGTGGTTAAGATGTGGAACCAAACTGTTGTTTGGCACCAGGAGGCACATAAGTAGGGGGATTTGGTTTCCAAGAGAGATTGGGGTGATTCTTCCAATTGGAATTATATGTATACCATATGGAGATCAAGTTGTGGCTTGTATCGCTCACGTATTGGCATGCTTTGACATAAAATCTCTACCGAGGAGCTATTGGACAATGTTCTCCCGTGGGCCGTTGACTGGCACTGATGCATGGGTTGGCCCGCAGATTTTCGCTCATCGCTCGCACTTCCACGTAGAGCGTTTTCCTTCAAGCTCTTCCACCTTTCCAAATTAAGGTTGGATATTTTTGCCTTCATTTCCATGTCCTAGGCAAAATTCCTCCCTTTGTATCAGCCCTCATTTTGGTCACATGCTTGAATGGTGTGTTGACATAAATGAATCGAATGCTAGAAAAATGAGTGCATGCTTATGTGATGTACTCGGTTCAATGTGTGGAATATTAACATGACCGCATGTATGTTAATGTTGAACTAAATATATGAAATGTTGTGTGCATTAGACATGAGGTCATGGTGCAATCTCTAGTGTACAAGGTAAATGTCCATGAGGTCTTCATCTATCAAGTAATGAGTTCGAGTGAGTTTGAGTAAAGGGCACACCGCATTGTATCAAGGCATGTAAAAATCACCACATCACATGGGTGTGTGTACATGGTACCGACGGCACCGTATTTGCGTTGAATTGTGTGGGCTCGTGAATGGGGACAATCCAATCGTAGTCACACGTTGTTAAATGAAAATGGAAAATAAATAGTGCTCTGGCGTAGCAAAGTGGGATAGACACCCTCGTGAAAAGCCCGAAACCTCGTTAGACTGCACGATTGCAAAAGCCCGAAAAATTTCGGAGGGTGTAAGAGACCCGCGGTGAGACCCCGGAAAGTTATGTTGCCCAAAAAGACAAGAAACGATTACATAAATATCACATAGACTACCGGTTGTGTGGATAGAGCGCCTGACTGACTCGGTATTGATTTCCCATTGGCACTTGCATTAGGTGGTGGGTCGGAGGTTAACCTGGTACATGGGGCATGTAGAGTGTTGTGTCATACATACATGTAGTGTTTTTTTTCCATGATAGGACGACATGTCTGCATGGATTGTGTTGTTTGTGTGACTGTTAAATGATCATTTGCACGCACCTAGGCGGGAGTAGCCCCCGTAGGTTTTGTTTCTCTCTATCGGAAAGCATAGCTCTCACCCTCATCGTGGGACCCTCGTGCACAAGTCACGCGCAAAGCGCATCGACGCCCGTAGAAGCCTCTACACTGAGAAGAGGGGCCTGCCAGGGCCTTGATGGCTTTTGTATATGTATGAGAACCATTACTGTGAATACATATCCTGTTTTGTATATTGAACAACATTCGTTCTAATGCACGATTTGTACCATACTGCAGGAGTGAGGTGCTATAACTCTCACGCTTTACTCAACTATGAAGTTATTTTGTGTATTTATGAATTAAATGTGCAGGGATGAGTCTTGGTATATGAGAAATGTGAGTGCGATATCGGGATACCTAATTTCCATAGACTTTCGCAGGTTGATAGGTTGTTGATGAGACCCCTGGGTTTTGGGGCGTCACAAGAAAAATTGCATGATTGGACTTAAATTGAAATGGAAGAGAGTACTATATAGAACCACTAAGCATGAAAATTCTTAGCACGTTGCTTTTATCATCGCACGTGCAATCGAGTGAACATGTACAAGACGCACCGCAGCTGGAATCGTAGCTCTGTCAAAGTTACAATGGAGGATAAGTAGCTCCGTCACATGCATGTTAACGGTAAAATTATTCGACTCATTTGTTACAAACACTATTATGAAAATTGAACTCTGATTATGTTTTGAAAATATTTGGATATTGAAAACGGCTAATAATGTCGCATTGTATAAAAGTGGGAAATGGACCAAACGGGCATGAAATGCCACATCGAATGAAAAAAGAGTTTTGTTATCAAATGATGGGCCCCCTTTATGTTAAAGTGGTATTTACGTATATATATTTTTATGGAGTATTTGAAGTGTGTTTTGGAAAAGTAATTGTATTTGGATTATACGAAATGATTTAAAAAAAAAAGAGTGATGACCACGTCCTCGGGTCTGGGTTCAGCCTCCGGGTCGGGTTGGGTACGATGGTGCGGGCTGTCACATTAAATCCCCAACAACAGCGCCAAAAACTTGATAGGCGTCTAGTATAACACCAAGGACTTGTTAGATCCCCGATAACGACGCCAAAAAAGCACAAAGGACTTGTTAGATCCTCGACAACGACGCCAAAAACTTGATAAGTTTCTAGCATAGCACTAAGGACTTGTTAGATCCTCGACAACGACTCCAAAAACTTGATAGGCGTATTGTATGATTATGCATAAAATATGCAATAAAATGTGTAATGAGCACCTATTTGAGCAAGTATACGCTTGTCCAAGTAATAAAGTGTACAAAATGTAAGAATATCGATCTATAGGGAAATGGGAGATGCTAAGTACCAAAATTAGAATACTTCTCTAATATCCAAACCATTAAAGATGATAGGTTGAAACAAAATTCAAACTAAACTATCGAATTTCAATCTAGCAATTGAATTGCATAATTAAGGGGTTCCAAGAGATAATAAAATTCTAGGGTATTTGGTGCAATTGGGCTATTCGCTTATATCTAACCCAGAATTCCACTATCGTTCCTTGTGAAAGTCCTCCAAAGCGATTCTTACCTAATTTAAGTACAAGCTTTTCTTGAAGTCAAATAATCTACCAACTACTACTAGGTTTTTTTTCTTCTCAGCTCAACCTTAAGCACTATAGATGTTTTAAGACCCAAGAACCTAACACACCTCCTAATTACCATAATTTCTAATTACCAAATTAATTAGGTTGATTCATCTATGTCTAATTCTCTACTCACTTCTCAGATCTCATAAAGAACCACTCACCATATTGAGATTTATAAAAAATCAACATGTAAACAAAATTGAGTATGAATCAATAGAGGTGCATTCATAAGAAACAATAGAAAAAGGAAATCTAACAATTAGATATAAGCTTCATGTCCAAAATACAACCAAAACCCTAGACTATGAATTTATTTATAATAAAAGTTTGGTACATCATAAAGTTTGGGTAAAACATGAAAATAAATGAAGAAGAAACTCTAATGATGAAGTTTAATGAGTTCAAGGTCTTCTCTTCCGACCTTAATGCCTTTCAAGAATAGATGCTGCTTCTCCCTTCCGTCTCTTTCTCTTCCTTAAAGTACAAACTAAATCTTTCAAGAACAAGAGAGAAGAAACCCTAATGAGGGTGTTCACCCTCCTTGTCGGCTCCAAAATCGAACCGGAACCCTCATCCAGTCTAAAAAACATATATTTATAAGCCTTGGAGAATGTGTCAGTCATAGGCTCAAAAAATAGGAAGATTTATGCTCTAGCCCGCCTTTGCTTCGTCGCAACGAGGTTGTCTTCGTCACAACGAGCTCATAGCTCCTCTCTACGTGGTCCTTCTACTTCGTCGCAATGAATGTTTTCTTCATCATGACGAACACTTCCTTCATCACTATGAACTCGGGGCTTTGCATTTTTCATGTTTAAGTCTCTCAAAACACCTCCAAATGCTGCACTTTAACCTAAAATGCATAATTAAACTAAATATTAGTAATGAAGAAAAAACACCACTTATTTATGCAATAAAAGATATCAAACCATACTAAAACTAGGTAGCTATAATGAGTAAGCTTTGACACTCATCACACCCCCAAACTTAACTTCTTGCTTCGTCCCCAAGCAAGAGACTAACTCAAAATAAAACAAAAATTGAAAATGACATGATCTAACAAAAATGAGATGAGTATTATAACATGATGCCAAATGGAAGAATCAAAATAAACACAATTTAGCAATATTAGCCTTTTCAAACAAAATTTAGGATCCTTAAACTTTTAAACTCTCTAAGGAACATGGCAAAGAAAAGCATGGTGAGCAAAGGAACTCAACCCCCCAAATCCTTAATGACTTTTCCTAAGGAGTCTAAGTATAGGTGATAGCATGATTTCCAATGTATAGCAAGGTCATAGCACCCTCAAACATAAGCTCAACTCACCTATTTGGAAGAAGCTAACTAAGAAAGGATAAAAACACACCATTTTTATTCATACTAAACTACCTAGAATGAAAGAAAACCAATGCCTAGAAGTTTTAAATGAGTGTCCCTATAGCGGGGATCCATTTGCGACTCCCCACCAGTTGGTAAAAGGCACCAAGCATTAAATTCCCTTCAAACTTCACCCCAAACACTCAACCAAACTCAAAGGCTTGTGGGAATGATCCATCTTTTGTCCCATGTAGCTGGTAGTGAAGTCAATGACTCTCGCCGGCTAAAGATAAAGGCATTAGGCTTCAGCGCCCCTAAACCGTGCTCTGGATTCATCGATGATCCCAATTTTATTTTTATTCACAAGCTTTTTTTTTTTGACATTTTGTCTTATATTTTTCTTTTTTATATTTCTTTTCCATTTTTTTCTTTTTATTTTTTTATTCTTTTATCTATTTTTTTTTTTTTTGGTCAGCTCAATGGCAATTTTCGATTAGGGTGTGTCCCATCACTTCTAAGTGGGTTAGAATTGCCCTAAATTTATTTGAATTCGCAAGGTCCAAAAACCAAGGTATACAAGGGAGATCAAAAAGTGTGTGAGTGATGGATTCCTTGAGAAATAGCTTCTTGAAGCACAAGGGGGTGACTAAGCTAAATCACCCATGCCAAGCAAGCACAATTACGTGACTGTCTGGAAGAACCTAAGGGTCTTACCCACTTTACACTTGCCCTTTTTCAATTGTTTGTGTTCAAAATGACCTTCTACTAGCAAATAAGGCATCAAACTCACTCAAGACACACTAAACACACCTAGAAGCCAACAAAATACACATAAGCAAGCAAGGACGCAACTAAAATCGTGACGTTGGGAGCCAGCGTCACGACATGACAGAGTGAGAAACCAATAGCAGTAGGCAACATCATGACGTTGAGGAAAAATTTTTAATTTTTTTTTCATAAGTGTAAAAGAATGGAGAAAACTTCCCTCAAATAGATTTTCATAGGTTTCCTAATCTACCCTTCCTTGTCGCATCGATGTTTAAAAACAATAAAAAAAGCATCGAACAAGATTAAATTTAATCTAAAACTTCGAGAAAAACCTAAATTTCTAAAGGCAAAAGATACCAAAAAAGCAAACTAAAAACATAAATAAAGAAAGAAAAACTGAAAAAGGTCACGCTTCCTCCCTAAGAAGCCGCTATATTTTTCTAAAGTTCCAGCCCGTGAGTCATAGATTTACGATAATAATATAATGTCTCTCTCCATCCGTTTCAAAGAACTGGTAGTTGCGCTCTAATAGCATCTTGGGCACATAGTCGTTGAAGAGCATTTTTATGAAAAAAATCTCTTTTTTCTTTAGAGTGTTTCCTTTCAATTCGTTGTTCAACTAAATAATGTACTCATCCACCTCAAAAATCGGAGTCATCTTCTCATTTTTCAATTCCTCATGCATCTCTCCCCATAGAGTCATCTCTGTAATGGTCTTTACAACTTCATCTTTTATCTTTTCAGGTGATTCCGGAGAAGTTGACTCTTATTCCTCCGTTGCAACTAAGTCTTTTGAATTTTGTGCACAATTCTCTACTCTTGAAGCTTCTCAAGTTCTTCATTACCTCGTGAGGTGATTCTTCCTTATAGTTCAAGTTTTCTTCATCTTTATTCACCTTAAGAGTAGATAGCAAGCTCCTCTTTAAGTTCTTGAAAGACATTTCAACCTATGTTCATTCTCATCTGCGTATTTGGCCACTAGCTCTTTTTGTATGCTTATTCCCTCTCTCAGAAGGGCTGCCTCTCTCAATTGTGGAATGAGTACAAGAAGTGACCATTGGAGTCATCTCTCTTCCAAGCTCTTTAGTGGTATACAAATTTGAGCATTAAACTTTGTCTCGTCATCTATGAGAAATTCATCCTAAACAGTTATCAATTTAAATTTTGTGATGGCTAGTTCATTCACTCCCTTTCAACAATTGAGTCCTCTTGAGGAGGTGTGTTCACCTCCTTCATGAATAGAGCTTGAGATGTTGGACATTCAGCATGAAGTCTTTCTAATTCAGCCATGGTTGACTCTAACTTTATCATTCTCTCATGTGGAGGTTGAATTTTCTCATTTTGATCAAGAAACCTAGGCAACGCAACTTGATAGTAGTTCATTTCAGCCATTGATCATGAAAATTCAGCATATGTCATGGCCAATTCAGCTTGTCCTCTTTCCAATTCAGCCATAGTTTCTTCTAGTCTTGATCTTTGCACTTGTGGAGATTGCAAAGTGTTATTGCTTTTATTCCATGAGGTGTTTGGGTGATGACTCCATCCCAAAGTATGATTGCTCAAGTATGGGGTACCTTCATATTGAGCATAATCCATTGATGCATACGGTTGCCATTAATTTGACTCCTCACTTCGCTTGTCACTCTTCTTGATGCTCATTGGTCAATTGCCTCTCTAGTTGCTGATTAAGGAGAGTTAATTGATTTTGTCAACTCAATGAAGGCATCCATTGTAATTTTAACCTACAAACAAAAACAAAAACAAAATTTTAGTGTTAAGATAAGTGAGAAAATGGATATTATCAAACTAAAAGGAAACAAAAAAAAATTGGATAAAGAAATGTTTGAAGTACCAAAGAAGTACTTGGTATTGATATTAGCATTAAACAATGTAATTTCCCCGACAACGGTGCCAAAAACTTGATACGCTTCTAGTAAGCACCAAGGACTTGTTAAATCCCCGACAACGATGTCAAAAACTTGATAGGTGTCTAGCGTAGCACCAAGGACTTGTTGGATCCTTGGCAACGACACCAATAACTTTGATAAGCTTCTAGCCGTTAGCACCAAGGATTTGTTGGGATCCGACAACGGCATTTAAAACTTGATAAGCTTCTAGCATAGCATTATGGACTTGTTAGATCCTCAAGAATTGCAGTTGAAAATTTGATAGGCGACAGATTATGCAATAAAATGTAATGAACGCCTATTTGGCGCAGTTAAGTATACGTTGTCCAAGTAATAAAGTGTACAGAATGTACAGATATCGATCCATTGTGGAAATGAGGATGCTATACCAAATTAGAATACTTCTCTAATATCCAAATGATCAAAGATGATGGGTTGAGACAAAATTTAAACTAAACTAATGAATTTCAATCTAGCAATTGAACTGCACAATTAAGGGGTTCTAAGGGATAATAAAATTCTAGGGTATTTGGTGCAAATTAGTGGCCCATTTTATATTCAACCTGACCTAATTCTATTGTTCCTTGCAAAAATTCTCCAATAATCTACCAACTGATACATGGATTTTTGCTTTTCAGCTCAACCCTAAGCACTAGAGATGCTTTAAGACCCAAGAACCTCACACGCCTCCTAATTATCGATAATTTCTACATTACCCAGCTAATTAGGTTGATTCATCTATGTCTAATTCTCTACTCACTTCTCAGATCTCGTAGAGAACCACTCACCATATTGAGATTGATCAGAAATCAACATGTAAACAAAAACGAGTATGAATCAATAGAGGTGCATTCATAGGAAACAATAGAAAAAAAGGAAATCTAACAATTAGATATAAGCTTCATGTCCAAAATACAACCAAAACCCTAGACTACGAATTTAGAACATAATAAAAGTTTAGTGCATCATAAAGTCTCGATAAACCATGAAAAGAAATGAAGAAACTCTAATGACGAAGGTTCATGAGTTCTAGGTCTTCTTCTTCTGAATCTCCACTTCTTCAAGAATAGATGTCAAGCCTCCCTTCTGTCTCTTTCTCCTCCTCAAAGTGCAGACTCAATCTTTCAAGAACAAGAGAGGAGAAACCCTAATGAGGGTGTTCTCCCTCCTCGTTGACTCCAAAATTGAACCAAAACCCTCATCCAGTCTGAAAAATATATTTATAAGCCTTGTAGAATGGGTTAATCATGGGCTCGAAAAATAGGAAAATTTATGCTCTAGCCCGTATTCACTTCTTGCGACGAACCCGAGGCCTTGCATCTTTCATCTTTAAGTCTCCCAAAACGCCTCCAAATGCTGAACTTTAACCTAAAATGCAAAAATTAACCAACATTAGTAAATTCTAAGAGAAAACAATTCACTTATTTATGCAATAAAAAGAGATCAAACCATACTAAAAACTAGGTATATAATGAGTGTTTTGGACACTCATCATGAAGGAAGTGACATAACTACCCTCTATGGACCAAAATGTGAAGAATCATCAATACAAGTATGGTAATGGAAGGAATAAGGTAAGCAACAATGAAAATAAGGAGGGGAAAGAACAAAGGCGATGATGATAAAGCGTAACCCAACAAGTGGGTGGGATGAGAATAACAAGGATAAGGAAGATATACCTATAAGTCCAAAGCTCATGAGATTCTAAACAACATATACATATACATTAAAGGGCCCCTAACCTAGTGTAGAAAAGGTAAGGTGGTTACAAGAAAGAAAAGACCATAACATATGCGTGAGACTCAAGGGGCTAGCAACGATCTATATATATTAATAAAGGGTGAGAAGGTGTATGGCTAACTGAAATGATGGCCACCCATGCTATAACCATGGTCTCAAACATAAAACTTCTTCAACTGATCCACATTAGTAGGCTCTGAGAATTGGCTTCCATCTAAGTCCATCAACCATGCAAGTTTATTCAGGTCAACCTTTGATAATGTATGGCTCACTCTAGTTAGGTCCAACCCTTAAGGTCACTATACTCAATCCTTCTGCGACTCTCAAATCCAAATCATCTCGTTGTAATGGTCTAGCATGTGGCACCAACAACAAATGATGAGTAATAAAGGAGAGGTCTAGCATATCTCCACAAGATCATACAAACACATCCAGGTATAATATGAGCAAGTGAAGTAGTTTTTCTCTCTTGTATGTAGATCCTCTAGACCAATCACTGTACCAAGGTCGACTGTCTTAGGATCATCATAACCATGCAAAACTCTCTCATAAGTAAAACCATGATCATAGCTAAATCGATATCTCTCATCTAAATCCTAGTCATCATACATCAATGTAATGGATATGTGCTGTGGGTGAATTTGGTGCACATAAATCGATATCATTAATAAAGGAGCAGACGAATACTCAAAAGAAAAGCTCAAATCCATAGATGAGAAAGCTAGTGCATCATCAGAACGGGAAAGAAATCCCGAAAAAATATATCAAAAAGAAAGCTTTACGGGTCCACAAAATTGGACTCTCCCACAACATGACCTAAAATATCAGGAGACACAATATCAACAATAGTGACATTCGTAGTCACATAAGAAGCTAGAATATGAGGAGCATCCTCATCATCTCACATAGCAAGCACACAAGAATCGTCAAGCGCAAAATTTGTTTCAAGCATAACCACAACCTCAAAATGACTAACGTCTATATGAAGTAGCTAATTAAATCATCAGGCAACATAACCCCATAAACAACCTCATAATCATTATCAAATACTATGGACTCTAGACCTTGATCATCCTAGCATAACATATGGATGTTGTTATCTGACTCGAAAAAGTCAATGGAATGAATACCACTCATTGGAGGAGAAACTGCATGTGTTAAGTATGTAGGCAGAGGGTCAGAATTAACACGAGGCTATCTAAACTACACAATGCCTTGATTGATCAAGTCCTAAACGGCATGCCTCAAAGCTATGCACTTATTTGTAGTATGTTCGGGCCCTTGATGATAGGTGCAATGTAAGTCCAACCAAAAGTCACGCGAACAACCCGGTAATATCCCAAGACTAATGGGATCGAAAGCAATCCAAAGAATCATCGATATTGTAAGACCTCTCCCAAAGGCATGCCTAGTAGTAAACTATCCGAGCTATCTAGGTTGTCAGACCGGAACTCGTAGGTGCTCAAGGCCAAGATGAGCTATAGGTGGCTTCCTCACAATCTTTATTGAAAACCTGGTGTGGTGGAGTATATGGAGCCGAGAACTGGATGAAACAAGAAACTCATCTATGTTTTGAGTTCATTTCACATGCTATTTTGTGAATTTTATATCCATATTCATGTAAAACCTTACAAAATTTCCTCCAAACTTGGTTTTGTAGGATTATTGATGAAAATCAAGTGAGCCAGCAAGAAATCAAGAATATATTTCAAAAAGAAGAGTTAACTGAGTCTCATAGCGCACCACTGAAAGATGAATTTTTCTGTACCATCCGGAACATCAAATGGTTCAAATTCCTCATGGCTGCATTCGACATTCAAAGAGCTTTCTAACGATACGTCACACGCTCAAATCCGAGTTAAAACTAAGAAGCAGGCCCCGATAAGTTAGGGAGAAGAAAACCAACTCATTGCCTAGAAATTAGTCGCGACCAGAAATGGTGTTGCAACTGGGAAACTTGGTCGACCAAAAACTTGTCGCGATCAGAATTCGCGCGTCAGCGAATTGTGAAACCTGTGGTCGCGACCAAAAACGCTATGAGAGTCCCAAAAGGCCAAAATTGATATTTTGACCTAATTTCAAGCTCCATTTCACCCTAGGACCATATATATATACTGGGTTTAGGTAAATAAGGCAAGCAGAAGATCGAGAGCCTCTCTCATGGGGTTCTCTCTCTAGACTGCCAATTTTTCTAGTTTTTCTGCAGATTTTGATTTTTTTTTAGATTTTAGAGTAGTTTTAGAGTAGATTTGTATTTCTATTGAAGAGATTTCGGTGCTGTATAACAGAGATTCAGATTTCACTAAGGTTCAGACAAAGATTGAAGCTAAAAACTGGATTTTCCTTTCTTCATGGGTTTTCTCTCTAAACCCATTTTCTTAGTTTTTGCTACAGTATTTTTATTTTAATAGATTCAGAGTAGTTTTAGAGCAAATTTATTTCTATTGAAGAGAGATTTCAGTGCCGGGGACTTATTATTCAATTTATTTACTGTTGAGGCGGTAAGATTTGCTTAAATATGAATTTTCTCTTCTTGCTCTCTTTTGATTTCTTTCTTCATTTTCATTTTTTGTTTGATTGGTGATGATTGGAATCCAAGAAAGAAACATTAAACCAATCTCTGTAGGTGGGATTAATTGTTGAACATCCGCATTTGCGCTTCAGCTATTTTGTGGGCCTGAAAATCGAATTCTGTATAATTGGTATTGTCTCATAAAATTAATTGCTCAATATTAGTAGCTTATACCCGTAAAAGAGCCAGATCTTTGCTTGATTTCCAGGAGGCCCTCCGAGGACACACCGAGATTCCCGAGAGCAAAGAGCGTAACTTAGGGCATGTTAGACTAATATCTTCGGAACTAATGAACTTTGAAAATTACTTAGATCACTAATTTACTCATGGTGCAGGATTAATTAGATGATGTATCAATCTCTAGTTGATTGCAGGTTTCTCCTTAGTCCGATAAAAGCGATCTTGATCCGTTAGCAAAGATCTAATCAAGGAGATAGAAAATTTGGCTGGGATTTGAAGGGACGAGATACCACTACATTGGAGAAGGCTTACTTTTCTCGTCTATGGGGGCAAGAATTCTTCACTCTAAGAAATGGTCAGGAAGTATTGAAAAGAAAACAATCAACTTAAAGAGTGCCAAATTTTACAAGTAGCTATTTAGACCCATTTGTCCTGAAAAGGAATATGGTGTGTTAGATAGTGAAATGTATGGTGTATGGAGAAATCCAAGCTATACTACAATGCTCTTGGACAAGTCTAGCATTCAACTTACAATTGTTGTGCTTTCAAGGAAATGCAAACTGCTTTCAGGAATAATGGTCCCCATCCCTAATGACTCTCTTCATACCTTTTTTTAGAATTAAGTAGTTGTTTATTTATGATTAGTTTTAATTGTTTTAGCTAAACTAAATTGATTTTATTCCACATCCTATTTGATCGCCTAAAAACTTGTTAGAGACCAAATGATGGAATAAAATCAATTTAGTTGAAACAAAAACTAATTTAAAACTAATCCTAAGAATCTACCAAAGGTGGATTCGCAGAAGCAAGGGCTATACCATTCTAGTTGAAACAAAATTGATTTATCAGGCTGTACGAAGGGTGTGGTGGCTGGATTTCTATAGTTATACCATCTCATTCCGCACTCCATGGCCCATCCCCATCAGCTTTAAATATAAGTTCACGCCTACTGATGTCGCATGTTTTCTGTGCTAAGTTACGCGGGTTCTCTACGTAATCGATGCGTTGTCCGCTCGGGTTCGCGACTGAATGGAAGCAGTTCCCTGTGCCCTTGTCTTTGCATGCACTCTAAATACTTTCCTGAAATCACAGGATAAGAACGAAACCAAATCACAACAAATATGCAATAAAAGAACATGTAAACCAGGAATAAAAGTAAAAAAAAGTGAGAATAACTTAAAGAATGTAAAATTGATCCAAAGTACTATCTATGGCACGGTTGTCAATATCAACACTAAACTTCTCCCCGACAACGGCGCCAAAAACTTGACGAGTCGAAAGTGAGTGTGCAAAATTAGGTGAGAAACGCTAACCCGTGTGCGCAAGTATACACGTTGAGTTGACGTAGTGTAGTGGTTAGTCAAGTGTCATTCCCTCGAAGAGAAGCGTGTTGACTACTGATTTAATGACTTCAACAATATTTGGATCTAATCCTAAAGCAAATTTTGACTAAATTACTAGAATTAACAAAAACTTAAAATTATGTGTATTGAATTATATTGATGATGAGAAACCTAGGGTTTTACCATCTCCTACCACTCTTGATAGATGTCAATTCAATTAAGGGCTTATTGAAGTATACATATGAGTTATGTTAGTGGGTTGATCTTTCCTACAAGATATTCTCTCTCGAGATATATTTTCCTATCTCGCCAAGCAGATGTCTCTACATTCCCGCCTAACCCTAATTCGAAACGCTTAAATGTGAAAACCCTAATGCCACACTTGTAGTCTAGAATATCTCTATTCTTCGACTACCTAAGTGTTGCTTTAACCATGTCCCTAGAAGTTATCTTCTCTCAATCTCAAAATCCTACTTTAACATGCCACAGTTGGCCGGATAATAACATGTAATTAAACCCAAAATTAAAGCAAACGTATGAACTCATATTAATATTCAAATAAGCCAAAACCGAAAATCAATCCATCAAACTGTGGTTAGGTTGAAAACCCTAGAGAAAAGAATTAGTTCATCATATTATTCACATAAATTGAAAATTTTGTATCATGAAGTAGGTTGGAAGTAAGAATCATTAAAAAATTTGTCTTCACGATCTGGCCTCGAACTGCTTATCTTTATCTCTCTCTCACTCCCATATCTCCTCCTTCTTCCCGATCCAATCCCCTTTTCTCTGCTTCTGAAATTACTCCCTTTATACCTCGAGATGCGGGCCCATCAATGGCCTAAAGCTAGGGTTTTTTCGAGTTCCTCGTAATGGAAAGGGAACCTCGCTTTGTCGTGGAGAAAGATAGGCGTGGCTCAACAAACCCGAGGCTCCTGAAGCTTGCTTTCTCCTCGGGCTCGCTCTCGGGGCGAAGGGGTCTCGCAGCCAGTCAAGTGCTTCTCGCCGCGGCCAAGAGTCTCTTTGTTGCAAACTAGTAGCCTACACGCCTTGCTTGTCATTTCGCTTCTCGTTTCTATTTTTCTATCTTTTTAGCTGCCCTTTGATCTCCAACATCACCATGCTCTATATAAATATAATATGAGGGATTAGTGTGACATTAATGAAAAAGATTGTGAATCATGCATTTTAGCTATAAAGAACACCGAGAATTCAACTGAAATGCATGCATGATTCATCCCGATCAGCTAATCAAATACCCATTTTTCTTATTTTTAACACTTTTCATCTCCTTTGTTTCCTGCTTCTTCCTTGCGCTTGGTCCTCTCCAACACTCCGCCACATTTCACCAAGGAGGTATCACTTCCTCCCTTAAATTTCCATTCCATAACCACATTGAGGACAATGTTGAATTTGGTTGGAGGTGAGTTAAAGAAGGAAGTGCTTATTTTCTCATTTATCAAATTTCTTTTGGTTCAAATAGTTTTTGAATAGTTTAATATATGTTTGTTTAGTTTTCCCACAAATGTTTTTTGTAATTCTCAACTTGCAATGGGAGAAATTGAAACTATGCTTCAATGCTCTTGATTTTAGAGTTGTTTTATGCTTATAAAAGCTGATGAAGTGTTGAAACTTTCGTTTTCAACCTTACTTCTTCCACTCTTGAATCAACCAATATCAGGCACTATTAGTTTTCAATTATGTTCGAAACCGCTCTTGCCCCTAAGCCCTATAAAAATCTAGCCTAGTATTTTTTACTACCTTTAATAGGTCAGGATTCCTAAAAAGACCAATGAGTCTCAAAAAAAAAAAAAAAAAAAAAAAAAAAAAAAAGAGAAAAGCACTCAATGTCTAAAAAAAAAAACAAAAAAAGAAATTCAGACACTTACCAAAACCCGGAAAGCACAGTCCGAGGGGTATATGGCAAAAGTCTTTAAAGTCCGATGCCCTAAGTCAATTGGTTGGGAGTCATCGACTTTGTTGCTCGTTACATGGGTGAATAGGCGGAGCTTATCAATTTGTAGGTGCTGGAGTATCGAACTTATTAAAAGTCCAAGGTGAAATCTACAATTTAGTCGAATACAAGTTATGAAGGGGAGTATACATGGTAAGTTGTTGGTCGAATACGAACCAAGCTTGCAATATGCATAATAGCATGTTGCCATGTAGAAGTATGCAATTTAGTTTTCATTTTTAGTGATCAAGCTCTTAATTGAAGACGTTTGATGAGAGACTCTGCTAAACCGTTTTAGGTGTGAGTATGAGCAATAGAAGGCTCAAGATTACTCACCTAAGACAGACGAGTATATAAAATACTCATTTTAGCCCTATGTTTTACTTAAATTTTAGTATTTTTTTATGTTAAATAAGTGTCCTAATGCTCTAAATAATCATCTTTAAAATTAGGACAACCATCTAGTGGAATTGCGCGAAAATGAGCGAAAAAAATAAGGAAAATTAGCAAATTACACATGCAATAGAAGCCACTATTTTTTTTTTTATGTTTTTACCTACAATATGATCCCAACAAATGGCTCAATGTTTATATGGATGGATTGAGACTTCCCTAAGCTTTCCAAAGCAGACCTTATTAACTCAATTTGGACTTCAAACGATCAAGCATGAGTTTCAGAAGTTAAGGTGTTAAGAGAAGAGAACTAAAAGTGATCGCTTGGAGCATTTTATAAATTCGCATCGATCATCATTTATAAAGTGTTATTTATGGCCATATATAGATTATAAAATCTCTAAGATTTCCAACTAGTCCAAGATCACCCAAATCAAAGTTCGGACAACAAAGTTATAGCTCTCGCAAGTTAGTTGTGTGGGAGTCGTTAAAATGCAGGAGCTCCGACATCAGGATTTAATGCCTCAAGGTTGGTTTTGGGTTGATTTTCAACCCATAATTGAGGGTTTTAAAGCTCAAACACTATAAACATGAAATGGGACATGGAGCAGTAGGACAAAATCCACCCTTTAGGGTCGAGATCGGGATCTTTGAGGGAGAAAACCTCCTATGGTTTCTCCCTCTGCTCATGACTTTCTGGGACTAGAATAGGATTGAACCTTCAAGATCAAAAGAACAACTGTAGGATTTCGTGAAGAAGATCAAAACTCACCATTATTTCATTCAATAGAGTTTCGTTTTCTTTTCCCTTCTCATATCTTTATCTTAGATTTATGATGGTATCAAACCTCTATTATGCATTAATTTTAATCTAGGTTTTTGCTGTATTGATATGAGACTTATATTTGAAAGGATTTTCCTTTTCTATTGTTCCTCTCGTGATTTTCTATCTATTGATTCATGCTTGATTATTATTTCTAGCTAATCCTTCAATATGGTTAGTGGTTTTCTACTTAGACCTCAAAAGGGAGTAGAGAATTGTGACAAAGGTGAATCAACCTATTTAGCAAGGTGGTGTAGAAATCATAGATAATTAGGAGGCGAGTGAGATTCTTGGGTCTGAAAACATTTCTAATGCTTGGGGTTGAGCTGAGAAGCAAAAGACCTAGTGTTAGTTGGTAGGTTATCTGACCTCGAGAGAGGCTTATAATTAAATTAGGCAAGAGTCGCCTTGGAAGCTTTTTCAAGAGACAATAGAATGAAATTTTGACTTAGATATAGTAGGATTGTTCACATGCGCCAAATGCCCTAGGATTTTATCAGCTCTTGGTATCCCTTAGTTGCACAATTTAATTAGTTAGATTTAGATTTCAGTAGCTTAGTTTAATTGTTGTTAAACCATCTTTGAACGTTTGATTATTAGAGAGGTATTATAATTTTGGTACTTAGCATCCTCATTTTCAATACCTGGGAGAGAAGAATCACAAGTCCAAGACACACCAGAATACAGTAACATATGACTTGGACAGTTTGATACTCTGAGCAAAATAGGTACTTTTTTTTTTTTTTTTTTTTTTGCATAATTTTATATACACATCACAAAATACGCCTATCAATTTTTTACCGCCGTTGCCGGGGAAAATCGGTGTTTTATGCTGATATCAATACTAAGTGCTTCTTTAGTACTTCAAACAATTTTTTTTTTGTATATTTTGTGTGGTTTTTGAGTTTTTGATACCTTTTGTTTCTTTTTTATGTAGAAATTCTCAAGTTAAAATCACAATGGATTCATCATCGAGTTGAAATGCATTGGCTCACCTTGAGCAACAACTAAGAATGCAACAATTGGCTAATGAGCATCAAAGAAGAGTGACAACTCAAGTGAGGTGTCAAGTGTGACAACCATATGCATCAATGGATTATGCTCAATATGGAGGTACCCCATACTTGAGCAATTAAAATTTTGGATGGAGCCATCACCCAAACACCTCATGGAATACAAGCTATACCACTCCGCACAGTCCCCAAGTCCAAAGATCAAGCCTAGACAAAGAAATGGCTGAATTAAAAGATTTCGCGTCGAATTGGTCATATGGAAATGCCGAACGCTTCCAAGATCAAGTGCGGGTTGAAATGGACCACTCAAGTTGGGTCACCTAGTTTTCTTGATAAAAATGAGAAAAGTCAACCTCCACAAAAGAGAATGACAAAGTTAGAGGCAACCATGGCTGAATTGGAAAAGTTCATGCTGAATGTGCAACACCTCAAGTTCAATTCATGGTATTGACAATGGCTAATGTTCAAATTCATTTATGCCATTCAAGAGCAAGGAAAGAAGAGATGGCTCAATGGCCACTTCTTTGTACTCAACTTATATTTGAGAAAAAGAACAACCTAAACAAGAAGAGAGTATGAGTATACAAGAGCTAGTGACCAAATACATGAAGGAACAAAAGAATATGGCTACAATGTCCTTTCATGACAACGTGAGAGTCTCACATTCACTGAGGTGAATAAAGAAGAAGAGAACTTGAGCTACAATGAAGGAATCACCTTAAAGAGGTAATGAAGAACTTAAGAAGCTTCAAAGAGTGGAGAATGATGAACTACGAAAGACTTAGTTGCAAAGGAGGAGGAAGAGTCAAAATCTCTAGAATCATATGAAAAGGTAAAAGATGAAGTTGTAAAGACTATGCCGGAGATGACTCTATGGGATGAGATGC
Source organism: Tetrastigma voinierianum (assembly GCA_016808115.1). Lineage (NCBI taxonomy): Eukaryota > Viridiplantae > Streptophyta > Magnoliopsida > Vitales > Vitaceae > Tetrastigma > Tetrastigma voinierianum. Next base: position 76,504 of record JAEQBH010003808.1, read on the forward strand.
ATGAGGAATTTCAAAATGAGAAGATGATCCCAACTTCCGAGGTGGATGAGTACATCATTCAATTGAAAATCAGTGTTTTGATGCCTTGTTGGCTAGTAGAAGGTCATTTTGAACACAAACATTTGAACAAGGGCAAGTATAAAGTGGATTGGACCCTTAAGTTATTGAATGATCTGGAATTGCGGTGGTTGTTTCGGGTATAGGTGACTTAGCTTAGTCACCCCCTTGTGCTTCAAGAAGCTATTTCTCAAGGAATCTATCACACACACAATTTTGGTCTCCCTTGTATACCTTGGTCCCGGACCCCTTTACCTTGAATTAAGCTAACTTTAGGGGATTCTAACCACCTAAGTGAGACACCAATCAAAAGATGATTTATCAAGCCTCAACCAAAAGAGAAATGAAAAACAAATGTAGTGCTGAAAAGAAAGATAAAAGAACATTTTCAAAATAGGTATGTGAATAAGAATAAGTGTGGATCATCCAATCTAATCCGGGCACGCACCTGAGCCTTTCAAAGCCTAATGCCTTAAGCCAACTAGCCGGGAGTCATTGACTTCACTGCCCGCTACATGGGACATAAGATGGATCATTCCCACAACCTAGGGTCTTTGAGTTTGGTTAAGTGTCTGGGGTGAAGTTTGAAGGGGATTTAATGTCTGGTGCCCTTAACTAACTAGTGGGGAGTCACCAATGGATCCCCGCTATAGGAACACTCATCTAAAACTTCTTGCCATTGGTTTTCTTTCATTTTTAGGTATTTGGTGCGTTCTTATCCTTTCTTTGTTAGCTTCTTCCAAATAGGTGAGTTGGTTTAAGTTTGGGGGTGTTAGGACCTTGCTATACATTGGAGATCATGTTATAATCTACACTTAGATTCCTTGGGAAAGATCATTGAGGATTTGGGGGGCTGATTTGTGTAGCGTCCAATGCGCCACCAATACTTTTACTTTTACGATATATTCAAATACCAATACAAATACAAATACGACCTTTTTATAACAATTTAACTATAGCTTTGATAAACAAATATATACATTCCCTAATTTAAATGTGGCCCATAACTTGTTCGAATAACGCATTTATACAAATTGACATTCTATGTCTTTTCAAATACAAGTACAAAATATTTACGGAGTTCAATTGTCATTCACAATATGTAAATACATTTCCATACTTTCAAAAAGATATAAAAAAAAATTGTGATCTTCTTATGAATACTTTTACATCTTTGAGTTCAATCCAAAATAATTACAAAATATCATGAATGAAATGATATGCATGAGAAGGAGCATTTACTTATACTTTGCTCTATTTGACGGTGACTCTGTGCCTAACGATCTTCGGTCCTGTCACTTTCTACTCGATACATGCGCGATGATAAAAACAACATGCTAAGAATTTTCATGCTTAGTGGTTCTATATAATACTCTCTTCCATTTTAGTTTAAATCAACTCATGCCTTTTTCTAAAACAATGCCCGTTTTAACTTTTTTGAATGATCAATGCAATACAATACATATATTCATTTCATATACATTCATTCACAGTTTATTGATCATTCAAAATATGCACTTTCATATGCAATAAATCATTCAAAACACAAATCATGCATTTCAAAATTTTCTTTTCATTTTGCCCTTAAGCGAATTTAACCTATGCTTTCGATGCACAAGATAATGAATAACTGGCACGGTCTCACTGGGCTGCAGGCCGGTATAAAAAAAAAGTTTTATAACACAGTACGGTCCCGCTGGGTTGTTGATTGGTTATTAAAAAAAATCAATTTTTGAACACTACCGATACTGTCCCGCTGGGCTACGAATCAGAGTGACACATCATTACGTTCGACGCAATACTGCTAATTTGACCATTATTGGTATACCAATCTATCCTTAACTCAAATTTTAACGGTTAACATTCTATTAAGGGCATTCAAATCATTCATAGAAAAATACAATAGTGTACATACGTTTATATCCAAACACTTGGTTTTCAATACTCATGCAATTTTTCATGTGCAATTCATTTCATAATCAGTTATATCAAATCAATTTAAAACAAATCAATATGCAATTTATCGCAATTCATTTCAATAAATCCACTTATTTCATAATCCTTTAAACATTTTAGAAATGGAGAGAAAGAAGTGGAGAACAAACCAATTCATTTATGGCTCAAATACATGCATATTCATATAAAACCTTTTAGATTTATTTTGTCAAACAAAACACAAAACCGAAACAAGGAAGAAGTGTGAAGAACAAACCCAAAAAGGTTATCGCTCTTCGATTCCTATTCTCATAATCCCGTTCTTGGGTCAAGATTCCTCACCACCAACCCCTAATCCATCACAAATATGTCACTATCAAAGAACAACCGAAGAAAAAAAAATCAATCAAGTGTACTTCTAGGATTTTTGAGTCAGTATTGATGTCTACCCAATTGGCACCTTCAATTGAAAATTTTTCAGTGGACACATGAGCCATAATTTTCTATGCTTCCTTTCAAGAAAATGATATCTCTATGAGTTTCCAGCGCTTTATATGAATTTTGAATCATCTCATTCGATCACCTTAAACTCAAGTTACGACATTTTTAATGCAAAATATTGGTATGCTCCAAATTTCACTTTGCTACTCACGGCTATTCTCGATTTTAGGGGTCTTTAACTCCATAATTGGTAATGGTTCTTCTTACTCATTTGAATCTATTACTTAAGGTTTCTTTCCAATTGGAATCATCATCCAATTTAGATCACCAAAACTCAAGTTATTGCATTCCTAAATATATACACTCCGTAATTCTAATTGCATACACTTCCTTCAAGTAAATTATTCTAGAATTATAGTTTACCCATAATTTTCAATCACTTAATTTGGATGAGTGAAACTCAACTTACGGCCAAAACACTACACTGCCACGCCCGATCCTGCCCGACCCGGACAAGGGATCCGCGAACCTGCCGGGGCGCTAAAACCATATACTGGGACTCCTTATTATTATTATTATTATTTTTTTTACAAACAATCATTTACATTTACAAATGAACTACCACCGAGGGTATATTAAAACGTTTATACACATATACTAAGTCCCATTCTATACAAATACACATACATATACATATTCAATACAACATCGAGATCGCTACAAGTGCCGGTGAGCACCGTCTCTCGAGATTCGCATACTTGGTGAACGTCCGCCCTTCTTTATCTCCTCTTCAGCATCTACACGGATTGAACACCTGCTAAGCTTTACGCTTAGTGGGAACATATAGACAGTAACGACCAATAACAATAATCGCCGTCACTATCTTTTTTACATTTACTTATGCATATAACGAAGCCTATTCTTATGTGACTTCTAACTCATCTCATATCATACATGTAGATTTTATTCCTTTCAAATTCCTATCATCATCTTGTTCATATTACTTCCTGTGTCATGTCTTTTACGGAGTTTAACTCATATCTACTACATGTATGTCATATCAAATATGTCGAAGTAACTTATCGTATACAATGGCAATTGAGTAAATCAATTCCATATCAATGTCATACGAGTTGAATCAGGACTAATACTGATACATATTAGACTCTTATCATTATCTCGGTCAAAGCCATTAATCAACTCCCTTTTGAAATTACATTTAATGATCTGGGATGCCTGTTAAATCCCTTTTTTTTTTCGTTTTATTTATTTTCATTTTCAAAAGTGTCGCGACCAAGATCCCTACTTGGCCCGATTGGATCAATTTGGGCAGGTTTACTCAGACGTTTTCAATCGAAACATTTATTTCGTCTTATTAAAATTTTCTTTTCAAAAGTGCTTCGACCGAATCCGAAACTTGACAGATTAGGCGGATCAGGCTGGGCAGTTTACTCAGGCATTTTCAATTATCTTTCCAAAACATTTTTATGTTATTCTATTTAAGACCTTTTAGTGTCAGAAAACACTTCTTTTGGGCAATCCATAAACCTTATAATTTCCAAAGACCCTTAACATTTACATTCCAACAAAATGCATTTACAAAATGATGCCTTTTTACTATGTCAGTGTAATGTAAAGATGCTTAAATAATCTGATTTTAATGTCATTTTAAACATCGGTTTGTGATTTCACATATAGCTATAAGTCACATTCTCGACGGACTCGCCCAGGAATCTGCCTGTTTGTCATTCAGTAGCAAGGTGATTTCACACTCGATTATTACAGTCTCACATATGGCTATAGAATTAGGCATTCACAGCAGATTCGCTTGGGAATCACCTTGCTGTTTATTCGGTAGCAATGTGATTTCGCATTCAATTATTATGCGTCTCACATGGCTATAGAAATTGACATTCAGCGATTCACTTGGGGAATCCTGCCGCATTTTGTCATTCGATGCGATGTGATTTTGCATTCAATTATTATCATCTCACATATGGCTATAGAAATTAGGCATTCCGGCCCAGATTCCTTGGGAATCACATACATTTTGTCATTCATTAGCAATGTGATTTAGCATTCAATTATTATCGTCTCACATATGGCTATAGAAGTCGGCATTCCACGGCGGGTCACTTGAGATCACCTTACGTTTGTCATTCATTAGCGATGTGATTTCGCGTAGACAAATACGGTTACCTTCGCAGCGAATTCGGTTGGTGAATCCGTCATGTCGGTCATTCAATGTTACATTTCAAATCAATTTACTTTTATGCAGTAATTTACGCTTGTCGTTCGAATACATGCACACATGCGTCGTGTAATGATTATTTCGAATAACAATCATTCAAATCAATATATATACTTATATATATATATATATATATATATATATATATATATATATATATATATATATATATATATATATATATATATATATTTACAATTAGCATTCATAGCAGATCCATGATCGCATTTTGTCTTCATATCATTTTATGTATGACAAACATTTCAAATAAATCATTTCAAATCATCATATATATATACTTATATATATTTTAGCAAATAACATTCATAACCAATCACAATCAAATTTCCAATTCCAATTCCTCGTATTATCTTTTCAAAGATATACTCAATCTCTATACTTATTTCACATACTCTATTCGAATTATACTTATTCATATATTCATTCCATTATACTCATTCATGTGTACTCATTTATGTATTACTCGTTCATACCTCATTCCATATATTCCTATCATTTTATTTATCATTTCTGGTTATATGTTGATAATAATCATATATCATAACCACATTATGTGTTCATGACATATTGCCATTCATGTTTCAAATTCGTTTCATTTCATTTTCCATATCGTTTCATGTTTATGAACTACATATACATTTTTCATTTCTACATTTTCCATGTTTCAGTACCTATTACATATGGCACTTCATATTCTTGTGAAGTATGATGTGTGTGGAATCACACATCATTCATTCTTATTCCTCCTATGAATCTACTTGCTTAGGAAGTGGAATCAGACCAATCGGATTATCAAACTAAAGTTATGGCATTTTCATGCTGACTAAGTCATTTCTGGAATTTTTCTAGTGACAGTTTGTATTACTAATTTTTCCGGGGTCTTAACTTCATATTTGACTCTAGGTCATTGTACTCTTTTAAAGCTAAGGTGCTAAGGGTTCTATTCCAACTGGAATCACCCAATTCGAACCATAGAGAAACTCAAGGGATACGTCAGGAAACAACCGGACTGCTCTATGTCAGCCTGATCTGAGAATTTTTGTGCATGGCTCCACTTTGAGCAGGTACCCAGGCCACTTAGGATCAGAATTTGACAATGCCTTCTCTACAAGTTTGGACCTCCTTGGAAGTCTATTTTAATTGGCCACTTGAATCCTCAAATAGGATAAGAAATGAGCAAGTTATGGCGAAATACAAAACTGGTCGAGCGAGAAGCAGGCAGGTTGTACCGGTACAAGCTCAAGTTGTACCGGTACAGCAGCGAAAATAGCCCGAACCGAAATTGTAGGGTACAAGCTCAAGTTGTACGGTACTAAATCCAGAAAATGCCCGAATGGGTATTTTCTCCCATTTCCATACTTGCCAGACCCAATTAACTGCATACCTAATAAACACTTCAAGATCACTTCCAAATTCATCTTATGATATCTTTTCTACTCAATTTATCATTCAATACACCTCTTATGAACTCTAATAAACTCAAACATGCTTTCTATTCATATGGACCTGAGGTTTACTCAACCTACATTCAAGAAAACTTTGGTTAGGATGACATCACAACAAACCACACAGATTGAAATGAGATATTAACCATATCAAGCCTTAAATTCCATGTGATCCATGCAAAATCCATACTCAAATTAGTTTCCATACCTTTAGATCATGAACTCCTCCTCCTTTCTTAACTTCTTCTCTTCCCTCTTCTCTCTCATACCTCTCTCTCTTTTACGGTTTTGGTCTCAATGAGACCCAGTGGGTCTTTAAATCCCATATTTGCTAAGGCCATGTTTGGCCAAGTAAAATCCATTTTGCTTTAAGTTTCCATAATTTGCATCTTGGTCCCAAATTCTTCCCTTTTTGAAAATCAACATGCATGTCTCTAGTTTAACCCCCTCATCTTTCCTCTTTTATGACTTTCATATCCTTTTTAATAAATTACAAGATTGCCTTGTATCTGTAAACTTCCGGGTCCCTCGTTTTATTTTCCGAAAATTCATATTTAACTTTTAATATACCACAAGCAAATTCAAAGCGCTAGGGTATATTTCGAGATGTTCACAACAACCACACAAGCAATTATACCCATTAATACGAACTTATCTTTAAGCCCGTATTCAAGAGCTGACGACAATTTATCACAGTACCTTCTATACATTTGTAGCTCTGGCTCTTATGGTTCTTTACGTTGGAATCACTCAGATTTAGATGATTATAGCAACATAAGCCAAAACAAAGCGGTGGTTTGAAATGTTTGATAACCTTTGAACATATATTCACTTTGCACAAAATTCATAAACCAATGATAATAATGTAAAACGATCAACTGAACTAAACCATCCGGTTCTTTACCTATTCAGGGTTGGCTTATCGATAAATGGGCTTTATCTCACTTTGTGACTAAAGAAGGTTTAATTTATTTCTTGAAAGATTTAGGAAGAACTTTGGATTTGTTGAAGAAGATTGGAGATTCACCATCATTTTGATCATTAGAGCTTCGTCTTTCTCTTTTCTCGTGTTGTATCCTAAATTTGTGATGTATCAGACCTCTATCATGCTTTAATTTCATGATTTAGGGTTTTGGTTGTGTTTTGGACATGAATCTCTTATCTAATTGTTGATTATCTTATTTCTACTGTCTTTTTGTCATTGTCTATCTATTAATTCATGCTTGGTTGCTATTTACATATTGATTTTTGGCTAATCTCAATATGGAGAGTGGTTTCGGATGAGATCTAAGAAGTGAGTGAGGAATTAGACATAGATGAACCAACCTAATTGATTGGATAATAGAGATATTAGCAATAATTAGGAGGCTTTGTGATTCCTTGATCTTAATGCATCTTTAATGCTTGGGGTTGAAATTTGAGAAAGCGAGAAACCTAGTGTGGTGGTGGGTTTTGACCTGAGGGTCTTATAATTAAATTGAAGCAAGAGTTGCCTTGGAAGCTTGTACTCATTTAGACAATGAGTGGAATTTTGGCATAGATATAGGATTACCCAGTGCACCATATTCCCAGGATATTATCATCATTTGGAATCCCTTGGTTACACTACTTCATTTGTTGGTCGTTTTCATTAGTCTAATTTAAATTCTATTTTACTATCAAAATTGGTCATTTGGATATTAGAGAAGTATTCTAATTTTGGTACGTGGCATCCCTATTTTCCCTGTGGATCGATCTTTGTACATCTCGTACACTGTATTACTTAATAAGCATATACTTGCACGTTTAGGCACTCTTTGCACACTTTATCACACATTTTATATAAACAATCACACAAAATGCTTATCACATTGTCAAGTCTAACAACCTTAATTGAATAATCAGGAAATTGAGCTCATAATTTGATAATTTGTGCAAGGAGCCTAGAGGCAGCAATGCATTATCGAAGAGACAAACATGCTGACCACCTGCAGGGCATCTATTAAGACCATGAAATAATGAGTCCACATGGTAGGTAAATATACTTACATATATCCCATATATTCTTTCTATGAAGCTGAATCACTTAAATGTGACTTTGCTAAAGGGTGGTATGACCATGATTTACCTTGTGAGCAAATTGCCTCACTTAGGTATTCATTAAATGAAAAGAGATCTCTTGGTTCTTTGGTAGATACTTATCACAGTGTTCTATGATTCTATAATCATTTGAGGCCGGGTATTGACCTTTTCATGCGAGAATAAAAATCTTTAGATTACCGTTGAACTTTTGGTTTACGACTACATATGACTCGATAAGCTTTATAGTTGTATGATATAACCTAGAGGAGAAGACTGAGAGTTTTTCCACTATAAGTTTTTTGCCATAAACAATAGAGGTAATGTAAAAGACGATATACGTCACTAGCCATTCATAGTTTCAATATAATTATCCATTGATATCTTTAAGCGAAAATTCTACGTAGGATTGCTAGAATATAATGCATCATTGATATAGAACCTAGTTCCATTTGGTAGCATTATGTTTGCTCTTCAAGAGTATACATTAAGTTCTGATGCGGATATAGTGCTACATTTATTTGTTAATTTCAAATTTAGAAGTATATTTTATCTCGAGAAGAGATTGTGTGTGGTTGCCTGATGACAAGACATATCACCCTCATTCTTCTTAAGATAAATAACATAGATTTTAGATGCAACTAATATAAAAGCAATAAATAATATGAATAGATGTAATAGCAAATGGTATTTTATTTAATTTTTTATATAAGAAACATCATTCAGTAGTAGTGCTTTCATCATTCATCAGATAATTCGTGTTTTCACTTGAACCTCCAAAGAAATCAATATCATAGTAAGTTAAGTCTATTCCATTTCTATTAGTAAAATTCATTTCTATCTCTTTTCCTTTTTCTTTAATTGATGCTTAGTAGAAGTTTGACAAATGTTTGGGTGTCACGAAGGTATCGATAATGCCTTTTCATACCACATTTATGCGATTATTCTCATAGGCCTTGGAAGATGTATTTTGAACATACTTCCCATTTCTTTAACTTCACCTTAGGTATTATTCCATATGGTGGTTTCATGAGACTTTCCTTTTAAAGATTTGAATGATTACCATGAGTACCATGGTCATCGGAAATTCCTTCCTGACACTTGTGAGTGTCCTCGTCACGTCCGTGTGTTTGGGATGATATGGCATTCACTTGAGAGAATGGTTCGAATCGATTGGACAAGGCTGGTTATTTCTCATCGAGAGTTCATTATTTCTTTCGGCAACAAGGGAGAGGGCCTGATATCAATTCAAAGTATTTTTAAATCTACACTCTCGATACCTCTTGGTAGGAGCATTTGAGGCCTTGATGGTGAGCGTTTTCAGCATATCTCGATTTCTTATCTTAACCTATTAGTGTTTAAATAATGATATATTATATTCTTTATTACTAAATCTTTATTAAATTACTAAAAAAATGTATTTGATCCTAACAAAATCGGTTTTCAGTGCCACCTAAATATAATATATCAAATATAATGCAGATCTATTTAAATATCTAATTATTCAGATAACGTTGTTTATGTTGACTGATCCATAAATTATATATCATTGATACAAATCGATTCTCGGTGATTTCATCACCCCAAAAATGAAGAAATGTCAGTGGAATGATGAAATAGAAGTAGGCGGATACGAGGCAATACGAGGTATGAGGAAATGACGAGTTTTACCGCTATGCATTGCGAAAAGAATTTATGAGATTGCGAAAATTTCGCTATGCACAGTTTTTCGCTAAGCTAGCGAAATTTCGTTATCATAGCGAAAATTCGCTATCATAGCGAAAGTTACTGTGCATAGCAAAATTTGAATTTTCGCTATGCCTTGTATTTTCGCTATGATAGTGAAATTCACTGCATAGCGAAAATCATCCCATGTGTTTGATTCGCTTGACCTCGTTTTGTATAATTCCCATTTGTCCCTATTGTAATCATGTATTTTAGGCATTTTGGTATTTCACACATTTTGGTTGGCTATATAAGCCACCTTAGCTTTGTAACCTAACTTTACTTTTATTCGCTTTCAGCTTTTGTTTTTTAGATCAAAGTTTTCTCACTTCTCTCTCTTCTTTCTCTCATTTTCTTGGGCGCAGAACACACTGCATGAGGATGAAAACTCAAGGGATGGCAGAAGCCCTCAAAGCCTTGAAGAGGGTTACTAGCTTGGTTATTAGTGGTTTGTAGTGTCCTCATGCTTCGTAAACAGTCTTGCATTTATGGTTCCAAACTTTTTCCAAACTAGGGTTTTAATGCTATTTAATGTCTTTCCTTTGGTCAATACTTGTCATGCTTTAGAGTTCGGTGCATTCTTAATGGTGGGTGCGACATTCTTCTAGATGTCATTTACGAGCCATTGAAATGAGGTTAAATCTAGGTTTTCAAGCGGTGGAACATTGAATGCTCGATTATATGTTTGGACTCAAATAGGAGTGTTTTTAGGGTTGGGTTTATAGCTAAACAAGATCCGGTTTGGCCTTGACTATAGGTCATTTTCTAATCAGAAATAACTGAGGACACCTTATGCTTGTTTTGTCAAGCTAGTGACCGAGCCTTGAGTTACCATTTCACACTTTAATTTAAACTATTTCGGTTACCCGAGTGAACCTTGATCTCCCTGTTTTACCCCAATCCAAAAATCCAAATGAAAGCCTCACCATTTTGAATCATGATACAAATCATTTGTGGAATGAAAACCCGTCCCGATGTTCGACCTAGACCACTATCTTTGCAATAGCTTGACTAAAGCGTGGGAGAACTAGGATACAAAATTTTGTTGATTAGGATCCACTATAGGTGTACTTGAATCAAATGGCGCCGTTACGGGGATGATTTTTGAGCTACGGGATGATGAGTTGATATGTACTTGTAATCCACATTACAAGTGTTGGTGACCTTTTAATCCTTTTTGAATTTCGTTTATTAGATTTGCAAGTTTTCTTTACTTAGCAGTTACTGTTTTATTTTAACAGTCAGTTTTTGTTTTAGCTAACACTTATCCTTTTTGGCAAGCTTTGTTTGTGTTCTTTGCTTTATCTCATTTTGTGTAATAGGTGTTTATGCACCACTGGGATGAAAGCAGTTCGGAATTGAAGCGCAAAGTTTATACACCAATGATCAAGTTGTGAGTAAGTGTGCATAGTGAAATATGGATCCTCTGCACGAGGAGCAATGAGTCTATAGCGGCCCACATAGATCGACAACATATGGAGTGCATGAGGGACCACATACACCCTCCTAGGGTGAGTGCACCTTCTGCATCATACCTGCGATAACGTGGTGGTAAGACCACTGTTAGTGCCCTTCTTCCCATTTCATGGAATGGAGAATGAGAATCCTTATCTCATATCAGGAATTCGAAGGGTATGCCTGACTTTTAAGGAAGGAGTGCGGAGCATGGATTTACTCAGTGAAACATTCCATTGACAACGAAAGATACTTGAGATTTGGCTCAATTCATTGTAAAGAGCAGTGAGTGGGCCGAGACTGGTACGAGTTTTGAAATTCTTGACCTGACTAAGACCTGATAAGCTTGAAGGGCGGATCTACACTACTCGACTATGACAACGAGAAGTTTTATCGATGTTGGGAGGATTCATGGAGACCATCGATAAGTACCCACACCATGGTTTGATACATGGATGCTAGTGAATCATTTTATGATGGTATGTCTCACCCATGAAGCAATTCTTTGGAAACCATGTGTGGAGGTGACTTTTGAGCAAACACCCGGATAGAGGCCATGGATTTTTTGAACTATGTGTTTGGAAACCTCTAAGGCATGGGATAGATCGAATCAGGGAGCTAGAAAGCGGGCCTTCGACCCACGGAGGGGGGAATTTATGCACTTTCAGAAGACATGGAGATGAAAACCAGCCGCCACTTTATTTCGAAGGTTGGAGGAGGCGGAAATAGAGGAAGTCGTACGAAATGCAAGCGTCAAATGGGTTACACGCATCTTCAGCCATCTTGTTTTAATTATCGATCAAATGGTCATCACAGGGAACCTTTATGAAGCATGCCCATGTCTTAGGTCAAATAAGCCACCCCACCGTCTCCATATAGCCTTATACTTCAGTTAGTGTCAAACTATCAAATGATAAAACCCACACTGCATATGTCCTTTAGAACCTGTGGCTTGATTTGGCTCCCTTGACCTAGCAATGACCTCCTCCACCTTCTTCTCTGTTGGGCAAGCGATCAGTGCAGTAAAGTGGTAGAAGGCCGCGTTTGTGGCAGAGTGGTGAGATGTTGGACTAGTGGAAAATCGGGGAAGTCGAGGAGGAGCTCCTCAACGAGGCCCGGACGGTATGCACTGCGAGATTTCGAGATTGTCAACATGCAATTTGCGGGGTTCGAAAAAGGAAATTCCTTCAGTTTCTGTGACATCAGAGGTGCATGAAATAAGAGCTCATTGATGATCAGTGTAAGAATTGATGAAGTCGAGGCGTGGTCACTTTGAAGTGGTAAGAGCTAAGACCCTGATGGTCGGCTCTAGCCAGCGGCTCCACGTGGGCGGTCCTCAGGAGGAAGGAAACGATCGGCAAAAGGGAAGAGGTGGTAGGTGTACCCCCTGCATTCAGGCTCTCAGAAAAAGAAAAATTCCGTTACCAAGCCGAAATGTTTAGAGGTTTCACGACGGGTGAAAGTTAACATTCCTCCTTGACACTTGATCAAACAAGTCCCCCTGTAAAATTCTTAAGGACTTATATGCCCGGTAAAAGAGGTCTGTCTTAAAGGCCTTTTCCAGCGACGAAGTAGTGCTATCATTGAATGCAAGACTCAGTGAAATATAAGGACCCAGAGATGTATACGGTCTTGGGTTGTGTGGGGCATTGGTGTGGAAGCCTTCTACTTGGCAGCGGGGCTAGTGTGGGCCTTTGCCGTATTCCGTATGCCAGTGGCGGTTTCAGGAGAAAACACTTCCGTCCACCTTGTCACTAATGATAGGTCTATTAAAATACGAAAGGGGACCATTGAGGATGTTTTTAATACAGTGGGCTGATTCTACTATCCGATTAGTTTGTCGTACTTGACAGGCCGATTACGGTGGGAGCCCGATCATGTGCCCACGTCATATTGGGAGGCCCGTTTCTTGTTTGCCCGAGATGCCATAATAAACTCACGGAATGGGGTTATGCAGCTCACATTTGGGAATATGACCTTAGAACTTAACCATTTTGATGACATATGCACTCGGAGGAGATGGCTGTGGAAAGTGCATAATAGATCTGATTCTTGAAGAGCAATTTAATGGCAACAAGTATAAGATGTATTAACTTGAGTTATCGAGTACCTTGAAACAGAACCTCGATGCATGGGCTTAGTGCGGGGTATTGGAGAAGGAAAATAGAAATTCTACCTCTATTGGTAGTGGCTGAGCAGAAAAACCTCAGCGATTAGAGCTCAAACCCCTACCAGTTGAGTTAAAATATGCATTCCTGGAAGAAAATAGGCAATGTCCAGTTGTGATATCATCACTTTGCGACCACTTCCTGAGGCATAACCTCTTGCACCTCCTCAAAAAGACAATGACTTTGGGGTGGAAGATTTACGATTTAAAAGGCATAAATAGCAATCTGCACCCGTCACATTTATTTAGAAGAAGAATCTAAAGAACATTTAGGCGGCCGTAGAGGAGTTGAATCCTCACTTGCGGAAGTGGTTCACATTAAGTCCTGAAATTTGCTCAGCCAGAGTTATCATTTACCCGTATCTAATAGCGCCGTGCATGACCAGTGTGGTGCCAATCGAGGTGACAGAAAAATGAGAAGGGTGAGGTGGCCTTCACCCGTTTACTCTAGGTTGGAGGTGTGCATAGATTATAGGAGGCTTCGATGAAGTAACAAGAAAGATCACTTCGGGTTGCCATTCATTGGTCGACTTCTTGAGAGTTTGGACACCCATTCTATTGCTTTTGGATGGGTATTGTTTTTAGATAAGTGCACGGAGGATCGAAAAGATACCTTCGCTTGTCTATTTGGCTATGCGTACGGGAGATTATTTGGTCTTTCTCAAGCGCCAGAGCCACTTTGAGGATGTGCTTAGTATGTTTAAGCGATATGGTTGGGTAGCGTAATGGAGAAATCAACCATGGATGATATCACTTTATATATGGAGCGATTTTGAATAATGTCGACTAATCTTGAGGCCATCCTGAGGTTTCATAGAAAAAGAACATGGTGCTCAAATGGGGAGAAGTGCCATTTTATAGTTAACGAGAATTATCTTGGGGCACATTATTTCAGCGGGGAATAGAAGTTAATAATGAAATTGAACTTATTTCCCAGCGCATCTCTGACAAATGTAAAAACGATTAGGCAATTCCTTGGTCATGCGGGGCTTCTCTGGAAGATTCGCCAGGAACTTCTCGAAGTTGTTCAGACTACCTTTACCTCGCTCCTGAGAAAGATGCTCACTCAAATTGTTGGGAAAAGAATGCAGGAGAGCTTTGGAAGAAATTTGAAGTCCCGTTTGACCCTTTGCTTGATAGATGCAGGCACTTAATTGGCGGTTGCCTTTTGAAGTGATGTGTGATGCTTAAGTGATCTTGCTATTGAGTAGTACTCGTCGAAAGAGATGGAAAACCTCCTTATGTGAGTGCATTATGCTGACAAAACCTTGAATGAGGCACAAGACTATACTACTGAAGAATTATTGGCGGTGGAGTAACGCCAGGCGAGTTCGAGCATACTTGGTGGATCACGGTGAGTCATTTTACAGACCATTAAAGCTGAAATATCGACCCGAGAAAAATGCCCAAAGCAAGGCTTATTGATGGGTTCTTACGCTTGAATTTCCAACAACTTGCAAATTAAAGGTGAAGGGGTAGAGAATGTTGTAGGACCATCTTTCAAGGTTAACGATGCCAACTGACACTCATAGCCCACCCGTGATGAATTCTGAAGAATCTCTAATGCATTTGGAAAAAGCTCCTGGTATGCTCCACATTGCCAATTTCCTCGAAGCAGAAATCCATCTGATTGGAAAACGGGATGGGAAGTATTTCTTTCTGATCCATTCTATTGGCTGGAAGAGCCCTTCTTGTTTTAAATGTACGGTCGGATAATCAGTGTGCACGAGGAAGAGCAGCGAAATTGAGCCGCCACGAGAATACTGTGGTGGTCACTTTCTTCCCGAGAGAAGAGACGACAATGAAAGTCTTTTGTCTGAAGTTCCTCGCAGCCTTCCTTGTTAAAAGCATACCAAATGTGTCGTGTGTGTGATAGATGCGAGACTCGGAAATTGTCTCGCCATCATATGGTGCCTGAACCCGATTTTAGTGGTCAGGCTATTCGATGTTTGGGGCATCGATTTCCTTAGGACCTTTCAGCATCTGTAGTCATACATACATAATGGTGGGAGAATTAATTTATGTGTCCAAGTGGGTTCAGAAGCAATCCCTGCCAAAACCAATGACCATAGGGTGGTGCTTAAATTCTTGAAAGCAAACATTTTTTCTAGGTTCGGGGTACCAAAAGCCATTATTAGTGATGGAGGTTCACATTTTTGTAACAAACCTTTTGAAAACCTCATGGCTAAATATGGTGTGAAACCTGGAAGTGGCCACCTTACCACCTGACAAGTGGTCAGTAGAACTTGCTAACGGGGAGATTAAGACCATTCTAATGAAGGTTGGTGAGCAATGATAGAAAAACTGGTCCATCAAAATTTGCTTGATTCACTGTGGGCTCTGAAACTGACTTTAAGCAATTCTTGGAATGTCCCCTTATCAGTTTGGTCTATATGGTAAGGCATGTCACTTCCGGTGGAAGTCGAATATAAGGCATGGTGGGCCAATCGAAGGCGAAAATGGATCTAGTAAAGTGGGTAAAGATTCCTTGATCTGATAGGTTGGAAGAGATCTGAAATGATGCTACTTGGTCGAAGATTGCAAAGGAAAGATAAAAAAAATGGCATGATCAAATGATAACTGGCAAGAATTTCAACAAGGGGGACCAAGTCCTCCTGTATGATTCCAAACTCCATCTATTTCCGGGAAAGCTCAAGTCGCGATGGATGGGTCCATTCATAATTTGTGACGCACCCATGGTTCATTAGACCTACTCGATCGAAATGATAATAGGGTGATCAAAGTTATGGACGGTGAAGCCACATGTTGTCTGTGGCATGAGGGAGGAAATTCTCATACGGACCTCTTGGTCACAGACCTGACTTAAGGGTGGCCTGGCACAATCTCCGAGAAGCCACTAATTGGTATTAAGTTTCTTTTTGTTTAAAATTTTTTGTAGTAATCAGCCATTGGCATTTGATTTCACTTTGTGATTGACAACTGCAGTAACATCAACCACTGGGGATGAACCTTTCTCCTGCCACCATATTTGAGGAGGTACCGTTCCTTCCTCTAGCTTCTTTATTCCCATCAGAATTCGATTCGAGGTAATCTTCATATTTTTTTTGAATTTAGTATTCTTGGTTGAGTGCCTATGATTACCCAGGTGGTTTGTTTCTTTAATTTTTAGATTGCTTTTTGTGCCTATATTTTGTCTCTTGCCTTGGAGTTGAAGAGTGAAGCCTGTATGTCACGATAATGCTAGAACAATTCCATGTATGATTAAGTTTAAATTCGATTGAAGTTCCGGCCTCTTCAACCTTTTACACATCGCGCTGGCTAATCACACACAGTGCACACCAAATTGGACCCGATAGGTTGAAATATACCTCTTTCCACTTTACCAGCCCGAAGCCTTAGATCATTGGCGACCCGCGTAATAGGTTTGTGTACCGTGAATGAAGACCCTGATATAGTCTTCCCGAATGAAAAAAGAAAAGAAAAGCCAAAAGAAAAAGAAAGAAGAAAAGAAAAGAAAGGCATGGCTTTGCCTTAAGCCGAACACGGTCAAGGGGTATATGGCAGCCTTTAAAGCCGATGCCCTAAACTGTAATTGGTTGGGAGTCATCGACTTAGTGTTCTTCATGGAACGGATCGTTGGGTTTGCGAGGTTGTAGGTGTAATTCTCGAAGTCATTCGAAGTAGGAGTGAAGCACCTTAGAGTTTGTGGTCGGTTGATCCTTTTGGCTTGATGCCTAAGCCTTAATTGGTTGGGAGTCATTGGTGGACCCCTGTTACACGGACTTTGGTGAAGTCGGAGTTTTAGCATTGCATCATATGATTCAATCAAAGAAATAAGAGTGTAGCTGGTCTATTTAGGTTGGTCGACGGTTTAAGGCCACAGAGTAGCTAGGTTGGGGAGGAGGGAATAGATTTGCGACTTATTGGCTCAGCCCAGTTTGCCTTAGGAACAATTAGATTTTAATTGGAAGTTTAGGTTGACTTCCTTGGGCAAATGTTGCCTAAAACTTGTTTTTTTATATGGCAATTATTCTCTCATGATGGTTTTGTCTGAGTCTAAATTGATATCTTGAAGACAAAACCCTACGTATGCACACACTTTTGGAAACGATATACAATTTTTTGTAAAGCACGGCATGCATATAGTTATTTTAGCATTGCTAAGGTAGCAACGTGTCGGTTGGGGGGTGTGTGATTGTTACCCAGAAAAGTGCTATTTTGAGTCCTATTCAAGATAGGTTTGAGTGCTTTTGCGTCTTAATCCTTGTAAATTAAGCCAATTGGCATGTGCGAGGTCTATTTAGTGCTCTCGGTTGTGGTTTCGAGGTTGTTTTTGGTAGTTTGCAGGTTTGGAACTTGGTCATCAAGCAGCCGTATTGAGTCTTGAATGTGAGAATTCTCGGTGATTTCACATCACCCCAAAATGAAGAAATATGAAGATGAAATATGATGAAATAGAAATTTGGCTGGATGCGGAAGGCAATGCGGGAGGCGACGAAGGCAGCGAGTTTTCGCTATGCATTGCGAAAATTTCGCAAGGATTGCGAAAATTTCGCAACCATAGCGAAAATTTCGCAATCCCTGCGAAAATTTCGCTATGCACAGTTTTTCGCTAAGTTAGCAAAATTTCGCTATCATAGCGAAATTTATTTATCATAAGCAGTTACGTGCATAGCGGTAATTTAAGCTATGCCTTGTATTTTTCGCTATGATAGAAATTCACTGCATAACGAAAATCAAATCCCAATGTTTTGATTCCAAACGACCTTGTTTTGTATAATTCCCATTTGTCCTAATGACAATCATATATTTAGGCATTTTGGTATTTCACACATTTTGGTTGGTTATATCGCCACCTTATAGCTTTGTAACCCTAACACTTTTATTCAAACTTCCATAGCTTTTGTTTTTAGGTCAAAGTTTTCTCTCTTCTCTCTCTTATTTCTCTTATTTTTTCTTAGCATGAAACACCCTTGGGGATGACAACTCGAGGATGCTTGAAGCTAAGCCTAAAAGCCTTGAAGGAGTTCTGCTTAGTTATTAGATGGTTGGCTTGGGTGAGTGTCCTCGTATGCTTTAAATGAAGCAGTCTTGCATTTATGGTTCCAAACTTTCCAAACTAGGGTTTTAATGCTATTTAATGTCTTTCCTTTGGTCCAATACTTGTCAGCCTTTCTAGGTTGATGCATTCTTAATGGTAGATGCTGTGACATTCTTAGATGTCATTCTGAGCCATTGAAATGAGGTTAAATGCTAGGTTTTCAAACTAATTGGAACATTGAATGCTCAGTATATGTTTGGACTCAAATAGAAGTGTTTTTAGGGTTAGGTTTTATAGCTAAACAAAGATCCGGTTTTGGCCTTGACTATAGGTCATTTGCCCTAATGTGAGAAATAGCAGGGACACCTTAATAACCCCAATTATCAAGCTAGGCATTGAAGCCTTCAAGGTTGTTTCCTTTAATTTAAACTATTTCAGTTACCAGGTGAACAACCAATCTCCCACATTTTGCAAATCCAAAAATCCAAATGAAAACCTCCTGTTTTTGAATCATGATACAAATCATTTTGTGGAATGAAAACCCATCCCAGAGTGTTCGACCTAGGCCACTATCTTTGCGGTGGCTTGACTACGGTAGTAGGAGGAACTTAGGATACAAATTTTGTTGATTCCGGATCACCCTACCGTGGCACGAATCAGCAACCTCAGGTGCATCAAGTCATATTGAGCTTTTGGGAGAATCATAGTTTTTTGGTGGTCATATTTTCCCTTCAACTCATTCCATAGAGTGAGAGGGTCCTTTATTATAAGGTATTCACTTTTTAAATTCTCATGGAGGTGGTGTCAAAGGAAAATCAGCACTTTAGCGCGATCCTACAAGGATGCTTGATTTCCTTATTTAATGGCAGCTCCAAGATTCATTAAATCAAGATGTATTTCAACATCAAAGATCCAAGATAGGTAGTGATTCGTGCCACGGTAGGGTGAGCGGAATCAACAAAATTTGTATCCGTAGTTCCTCCTGCTGGTAGTGACTCTTTGCGACGCATAGCGGTCGGTCGAACACGGGGGATGGGTTTTCTTCGTCTGAATGATTTAGTGAAATCAAAGCGGTAGATTAAATTTGGATTTTTAGGTTTTGTGAAAGCAGTGTAATTAGTTTGAAAACTTAATAGTTGTAAGGCGAAAGTTAAGTGGTACAGTTTGCAAGCCCCGAAAATAAAATCAAGAAAAATAAGAAAAGAACTTCTTGAAGCGTTGGAAGGCCACGATTTTAAGATCTAGGCTAACTAAGAGCTCCGGGTTTGAAAAACAACTCCTATTTGAGTCAACACGAGGATCACGATTATGGCCCCTTTAGTTAAAACCCCAACACTCCATTATCCATTCTTTGAGGCTAAGTAAGACCATGAAAATAGCAGTGCATCTCTGCTTGAGGCACGAGTGTTCTAAAGCATGGAGAGTATTGGCCAGAAACAATAGCGTAAATGTTATTTAACCTAATTTGAAGAACCACCCCAACATGTAAATGTGCCTCGGAAATTTAGTAAGGACCATCCCAGAACCACGGTGCATCTCTCACAGAATTACTTGGACTAAAGCATGGAGTATTGGCCCGAGACAATAACATCCCATGTTATGCGACTAAGTTTTGAATATAAGGGCCCATAAATCACTACACCTTGTGGGCAGGGGCTTGTGACCTAAAGATCTTACCCCTGCGACCTTTTACTTCAAGAGAAGGAAGTGGTTTTGGCTAGCTCATCCTCCAGTTGTCATCCTTGGAGGGTGTTTGGCGATAGAAAGGGAGAAAGAGGAGAGAAGAGAAAGAAAAGCCCAAAAACTAAAAAATAAAAGACTTTATTTACAAAAATAAAAACTTACAAAATTATTCTCCCAGGCCCAGTGCTTGAATGTTCGTTTTAGGTTACAAAGCAAAGGGGCTTATATAGGCCTCCTCAAGGTATGAAAATACCAAAAAACTTAACAACTAGGCTAAGTTAATGGACAAGAGTAATACACCCAAAAAAATTGAAGTCGGTTTGCATTATTCACAAAAAGCATGAGGCATAGAAATTTCGCTGGCGGTGCATTTACGCTAGCTTTAGCGAAATCAACGAGGACCTCCTGCGACTCTTGTTCCATTGGTCCCTTTGTTCTGCTTTGCTTCTCATCTTGTCTTCTATTTGCATCTCATTTTCTTCACTTTGCCTTGGTTTTCTCATTGATTCTTGGGTTGTTTGATGCATTTGAGACTTGAATTCAACTTCATGATTGATCATTGTATTGATTGAACTCCCGTAAGTGTACAAAATCCTCTGAAACAACTGAAAAACACCCTCACAAGTAGCTTAAGTGTTACTAGGTAACTTGCACACTTCAATTGGTATAAATGACATGATTAATGCGCAAAGCACTCAAGAGCCTATCTAATATAGGGTTGAAAAATTGCACTTTTGGGCACTAATCACTACAGCAAAGCGTTGCTAGTCCCTTAGCAATAAAATAAAAAAGATGCATGTGGTGATTTTCAAAAGGTTGTGAAAAGTAATGCACTTACAACTAAGTAAGAATTATCAAAGTAGTGTTCGATATATCATGGGAGAATGAATACCGTACAAAGGTGAGTATCAAAAGTCTCCTCTCAATGAATCTTGAAACTTCACGAAAATCTAAGTGTTTATTTGATTAGCTCTCGACAATGGCTTTGCTAAGCTGCGCTCTCCTGACACGGATTTACTACACGACCTATACGCTAACCAACTAAATAGATCAAGACCCACCTCTTATTCCACAATTCTTTTTGCGTTGTAAGTGCAATGCTAAAAACTTCGACTTCATCGAATTCAGGTATAGCGGGTCAGATGACTCCCAGCGATTAAGGTTTGGGGCGCTCGACCCGAGATCATGACCTGACTCGGGCTTCACCGGACTTGAATGGCAGAATTAAGCACCTCTGACTTCTTTAGCTCCTATCCACCCATGTAGCGAACCCAAGTCTCGGTGACTCGACGGTGGTTTAGGAGCAGAACTTTAAAGGCTTCGCCGTATCTACTCGGACCGTGCTTTCGGGTTTCAAGAATAAGCATTGCAATTTTATTCTTTCTTTTCTTTTTCTTTTCTTTTCTTTTTCTTTTTTTTTCTTTTCTTCTTTTTTTCTTTTTACATGGGTCCTTAACTTTGTTAAAGTGATCATTAGAGCAGGGTAGGTTATGCAAATTAAAGGAGGTTGCAGTTTTATTTTATCATTTGAAATCTAATGTGCTTTGTGTGGTTTTATTTAAAGGTGGAAGAAAAGGTCGAAATCAATAAGAATTCAACTAATCATTCACTCAACTAAGCATGGAATCAATCTAACATCAATAGAATTGGACAAAGCTTCAATTTTCAAACCATAGGTTAAGCGAAAACCACAGTTTGGTTGCAAAAAGCGGGCCCAAATTTTGAAAAATGGGCATGTGTATAACATAGAAAGGGGACCCGGCAAGCCCTTTGAACATCACAAAATGGGCTTGCACAAAATACTAACAAAGCATAAATACAAAATTCACTTCCTTTACTAACTCTCCCTGACTAAAAGCATCTCGAGATTGTCTAGAAATGGGGTTGAATGGAAAATTAGATAAGAGGAAGTGTTACCTGCAAATAAGATGTGATCATTTCTGTATAGGAGACCTCACGAGCTTTCCATTCATTGTTTTCAGTTAGAACTCAAATAAACAAATTAGGACAAGAAAGAAAGAGGAAAAAAGGTGACCAGTTGGACCATTTTTAAAATTACACTTTCATAATAATCCCAAAAATATTCTTTCTAGACATATTTAGATTCTACACTCTCTAAGATTTCCAACGGTACCAAGAACGCCTAAAACGGAGTTCGGATGTAAAAGTTATGGGAAAAACAAAATTGGAGGTCAAAACTGTGGGATTTTCGCTAGGATTGCGAAAATTGAAAATTTATAAACGCCCATGATCATACAATCTTAGCGAAATTTGCAATTTTCGCTAAACCAGAATTTTTCGCTAGGAATTGTTTTTAGCGAAATTTGGCATTCCTTTACTCAGCGCAAATTTCGTAGCTTAGCGAAATTTCGCCTAGCTAAGCGAAATTTTTGGCCAATTACAGCTATTAGCGAATTTTCTTGATTCGCTGTTCTTGAAACAATTCTGGCTGTTCTTGAGAGTGCAACTGTTGGGTTCTTCATTCAGGTTTCAAAATTTGCATTTTGCTTCAAGTGGCACCTGGCTGAGAATTTAACACAAGAAAATTAGAAAAGAATTGCGAAAGAAAAAATTAATTTACAAACATAAACTAACTAAAAATAGATAAAACAAAACAAGAAAAAATTAAACAAAAAGTGGGAGGAGCTTAGAAATGCCTAAATTAAGTTGCTCCCAGGCAGAACCCCTTTTAGGAACCAACCACTATGCCATGCAATGTAGGCATTTGCCATCTTCTGATGTAGTGGCAAGGCATGCAACCACTAGTCTTCTAATGTTTTTGCAACCTGACGGTGATGGGGTGGCCTTGGTGGTGGATGTTTGAGGTTTGGTTGTCTTTGCGGGCATGGGCGAGTATGAAGGCGGAGTCGAAGTGCTGGCTGCGATGGGTTGGACTTAGCTTTAGGGGCTAGTCTTTGCTAGTTTTTGATTTTGTTGCAGTGTGAGGCGTGGTGCGGTGGAGGTAGAATATATGATCAAGCGAAGGAGTACACTAGCGGTCAGGTGTTGGTATCTTGGGCGTGGCCTAGGATTTAACTTCATGGGGATTGGTTGAAGGATAGTTCTTGGGGCTCTTCCTGTTTCCTTATCCACCCTACTCCTCGATTAACAAAGCGTGTTTGTTCTTCGTTTGTCCAAGGCAAAAAATTAACTGGGGCATCCTGCAGTTCCTCAGGAGCTTTTAATGATTCCACTTTCCAATTCCCACGAGGGTACGCAGTTAGGCACCTTTCAGCCAAAAGCTGTTCAGTCGAAGCACTCTTCCTCTTGACTCTCTTATCCAAATTTCCCTCCTCTTGATGAACAAAGCAGTTAGTTTAGCTTTAAGATGGATTCTCTTTGGATGTCGATTTTGCTCAAAGTCATCTTTCCAGCCCATCTTATTTTCTTGTTCAAATTGTCTTCCACGTTAATGATTGAATGGGCATTAATCTTCTTATTCTCTTCATAGAAGTCATCCACTGCTCCAAGATTAGTCCAGAAATGAAGCATTACAATGGATGGATTGGTATGTCATTTGAGTATTTAGTGTGAGGTTGAGGCATAAATGGAGTTCGGGATAATCATATTGTGGAGAGTGCTGGATAAGTTGAGGAACACCATAGACGGTGCTGCTCGTCGATGGTCTGCATGTCCATCATGGATCTATATTCACTTGGGTTTCCTCTCCTACGGGTTGTTGCCCCTTTAGTATGGAAGGTTCGTATAGTCTCTCATTGTCATGTAAGCTCTAGGGTTTACCCCTCTGACCCGTGCTCTCCATATGGGTGTTCCATTTTCTCAGTCAATTTCCTTTGAACTGAATTGCCTTAAAATTTCAATCCACTGAAAATGGATTCTGCATTTAAAAATAGGGCCACACTAAAAGCGTCTGCAACACTTTTTTTTTTTATATGAGTGAAAATAAAAATGACAATGAAAATTAAAGAAATTCACGAAAACTTGTGATGAGGATCACAAGTGTTCCCTGTCTTCACTTGCTAAGGCACCATCCCGAAGCGCGGCGCCATTTGGTCGTGCGGTGGGTGGCGGAGTAACAAAATTTATCCGTGGTTCCTCCCTCTTTGCATGTGGTGGCTCATGACATAACGATCGGATCAGAACACGAGGATGGGTTTCTTCGTACAAATGATTTGAGTGAAATCAAAGCGGTGAATTAAATTTGGATTTTGGGTTTGTAGAAACTTGATGTAGGTAGTTTGAAAACTTAATGGTATGGCTTGAAAGTTAAGTGCATTTGGTTTGCAGCGAAAATAAAATCAAGAAAAATAAGAAAAAAAGAGAACTTCTTGAAGCGGTAGGCCAGTTTTAGATCCTAGGCTAACTAAGAGCTCCACAGGGTTTGAAAAACAACTCTATTTGGTGACCTGGGATCTCAGTTATGACCTTTTTAGTTAAAACCTAACATTCCATTATCATTCTTTGAGGCTCGTAAAGACCATCTAAAAAATAACGATTGCATCTCTCGCTTTGAGCCTGATATTCTAAAGCATAGAGTATTGGCCAAAACAATAGCGCTAAATGTTATTTAACCTAATTTGAAGAACCACAACATGTAAATATTACCTCGGGCTAGTAAGGACCATCTAAAGAACCACGATTGCATCTCACCCAGAACCTTTGGACTAAAGCTATGGAAGTATTGGCAGAGACAATAACATCCCATGTTATGCAGCTAAGTTTTGAATATAAGGGCCATAAATACCTTTACTGCAACATGAAACGGGGAACCACCGTGACCTAAAAGATCTTACCCGGCTGGCCTTTTTACTTCAAAGAAGGAAGTGGTTTTAGTAGCTCATCCTCCAGTTGTCATCCTTGGAGGTGTTTGTGTAGAAAGGGAGAGAAAGGAGAGAAGAGAAAAGAAAAGCAAAAACTAAAATAAGACTTTATTTACAAAAATAAAAACTACAAATTATTCTCCCAGGCGATGCTTGAATCGTTTTAGGTTTACAAAACAAAGAGGCTTATAGGCCTCCTCGAGGTATGAAAATACCAAAAAACTTAACAACTAATTTAAGTTAATGGACAAGAGTAATACACCAAAATTGAAGTCAGGTTGCATTATTACAAAAGCATGTGAGGCATGAAAATTTATTTGGTGCATTTATTGGCTTTAGCGAAATCCTTGAGTTTCTCCTGACTCTTGTTCCATTGGTCCCGCATTCACGCTGCTTCTCATCCAAATATTGGCTTGCATCTCATTTTCTTCACTTTGCCTTGGTTTTCTCATTGATTCTTAAGGTTGTTTGATGTTGAGACTTGAATTCCAACTGTGATTGATCATTTGTATTGAGATTGAACTCCACTTAAATTATGCGAAATCCTCTGAAACAACTTAAGCAAACTCTTAAATGGCATAAGTGTTCTTAAGGTAAGCTTTGCCTTGATTGGTATAAATGGCATGATTAATCTGCATAAAAGCACTCAAAAGCCTATCTAATATAGGGTTGAAATTGCACTTTTTGGGCACTAATCGAATGGATTCTTCCCGATGTCTCCCGAAGTGCTATAAACTCAGGATTTGTGATATTTAACATTGTCTAACGACTGATATATGATAAATATTATAATTGATTTTGAAATATAGGAATATAGATTTTGGCTTATAATCAAAATTAGATATAATTATAGATATGCAAAATCAAAATAACTTCAAGATGAGGTTAGGGAATTACCTTCAAAGCAAACTCATGCTAATAATGTGTTGTAAAATATATTATAAAATGAAAAGAAAAATTGATGAAAATGAAAATATGTTATTCTCCTCTTGAAAAGATATAAGGAATGGAAGAGAATGAAAGAATTAATCGAAAGAGGGGGAGATAGAGAGAGAAAATTGAAGAAGGAACTTTCTCATTGGATGCTCCTACAAGGAATGCAAAAGCCTTTTTATAGGCTTCAAATGATCCTCAATTACTCATCTTTAAGATGAGTGAATGGAGATTAATAAATGTCTTAATGGACATCAAAACATCGTAACTATATAATTGGACTGTGGCCATTCATCACATCAAATGTTTCATTATATATTGAATAATTTATTATTATCATTCTTACAAAAAACATTATTATTTTATTTATTTTCTTTATATAATTAAAGTAAAATATATAAAATTAATAATTTAAAAAACACTAGATTGATGAACCAAAAATTCAAAGATTTCGTGTTTTTTAAATATTTTGAAATATTATGTGTGAGTTTTTAAAATATTTTGTACAAATTCTAAAACATGGCTTTTTCTAAATAGAAAAAGTCAAAATATTTTGTTTTTTCTATTCAAAAGAAAATTCCAAAATTAAACAAAAATGAGAAAACAAGCTGTCTAAAGTCTGGAAGCAATTTTCTTTCAGAAAAAAAGCTAAAAACCAAACGGCCTCTTAATGTTAGCAAAATATGATAATAGTGTAATTAATGTATGGATTTTTTAATTTAAGTATGGAAGCCTGTAAAAAATACATTGAAAGTTTAAATATAAGAAGATATTCATGAAATAAATAAAATAATGTTACCTCAACGTAATGACATTTTTAACATGTTTTTTTTACTTATTACAGATAAAATTTATCTTCATCCTACTAAGTTATAAAAAAAAAATTAACTTTTTATTCCATCCTTACTTGCTTTCATTAGAATTTTGATAAATGGTAAATAAAATATGTTTAATTAATTTTTAGTTTAATGGATTATTATATCTATCATGTTGTGAAATTATATAAAATTTAATTAAAACAGTAATAGATGCAAAACTGTAGAAATTTTCTATATTTGAATGTATCTAATCGAAACTCATTTAAATTTCATCTTCACTAATTGTTCTATTTTTTTTTCTTTTAATCAACAATTACAAAGAAATTATTGACTTAGACATGTAGTATGCATTGATAAGTTATATATGTAATCGTGTCCATCAAGTCTAGCTCAAGTGGTAGAGTGTTCATCGTTAAAAACAGGCAAAGAGCATAGGAAAATGGGGGGTGTCCTAGGTTCGAGTCCAGTAGGAACAATTTACTAACTTGAATCTAAAGTGTATTCAAAAATAAAAAAGTTATATATGTAATCTTTCATATTTAATTATCATTTATTTAATTATTTTTATTTTTACTTTGGATAACATATTGTAGCAGCATGTCACGGACTTATTGTGAGTGCGTTTGTGACCGTAGCTGAAGAGCTTAATGAAGATCAAACATGCTGATAGGTTTGAGTGGAATGGTGAGAGAGTGCTCTAGAGGTGCGTGCAAATAGGTGTGAATGATGCTTCTTCGAGTTCAGAACATCTGGCGAGTTTGTTTTGGGGGCTTGTCGCTAGTCTAGGACTTGACTATAGAAGGGTGTTTAAAGCCTCTGCACAAATTGAATTTGAGAAGGCTAGACGGCTTTATGATGGGCGAGGAATGGGGTGAAACTAGTCAGCATAGAAGCATAAAGTTGTGGTGTGGTGACGGGCCGATGGTTAGTGTTTGAAATTAATTGGGAAACGCAAACCCGTGTGCGCAAGTGCACGCGTCGAGTTGACGTATTATAGTGGTTAGTCAAGTGTCGTTCCTTCGAAGAGAACCGTGTAGACTACAGACTAAATGATTTCGATAATATTTGGATCTAATCCTAAAGAGAATTGCGATTAAATTACTTGAATTAATAAAAACCCAAAATTGAATGTATTCAATTATATTGATGATGAGAAACCTAGGATTTTACCGTCTCCTACCACTCTTGATAGATGTCAATTCAATTAAGGGCTTATTGAAGTATACATATGAGTTATGTTGGCGGGTTGATCTTTCCTACAAGATATTCTCTCTCGAGATATATTTGCCTATCTCGCCAGTGGGATGTATTGCATCTCTGCCTTAATCCCTCGACTCAGAGCTAAATCTTGCAAATACAATTACCACACTTGCTGATCTGGAATATCTCTATTCTTGAACTGAGTGTTTAGCCCCAACCATGTCACAAAGTTATCTTCTCTCGATCTCGACTCGACTTTAGCATGTCATAGTTGTGAGACAATAACATGTAATTAAACCCGAGGTCGCGAACATATGAACTCATATTAATAATCAAATAAGCCAAAACAAAAAATCAATCCATCAAACCATAGTTAGGGTTGGAAAAACCCTAGAGAAAAGAGTTAGTTCATCATATTATTCATTGCAGCTTGAAGAATTCGAATCATGAAGTGGATCAAAGGAAAGACTACAGAAAAATCCGTCTTCGCAATCTGTCCCAAATCCGTCTATCTTGATCTCTCACTCTTTTATCTCCTCCCTCTTCTCTATCCAATCCCCACTTTGCTTGAGTACTTCCTTTTATACCTCGAGGCGGGCAGTGATGGCCCCGAGAAAGAGGAGAACTTTTTCGAGTTCAGTAATGGGAAGAGACCTCCTTCCACTTGCAGCGACAAAGGTGGATTCGCGTGTGGGCAGAGGCCTTTGATTTGAAGCTACGGGTTCTTTCTTTGCGAAGGGGTCTTATGGCCAATAAACCGTAACCTTTTTTATCTTGCCTTTTCGTCATTTTAAGCCACCTTTCTGTCTTTTAAATACGCCCTTTTGATCAACCGCCATATTTTATAGAGATAATAGTATGAGGGATTAACGTAATATTGATGAAAAAGGCATGAATCATGCATTTTTGGCTATAAGAACCTTTGGGAATTTAACCCAAATGCTGCATGATTCATCGTCCCGGCTTACCCCCGAGCTTAAACTGCTTGCTTGTCCCAGCGAGAATAGACTCGGGAACCGCAAAGAATACGTGAAACTATATGAGGATATGGGCTAAGCACACATGACAACAACAAGAATGAGTCCATCTTAACCAGTTCAAAAGATTCAAGGACTACCTTACTTGTTTAACTTTCAAGAACTTGCATTGGGTCGGTCTCGGTTGACCAAGTAGGTCCACCCCAATTTTAATGCTCAATAGTCTTTCCCAAGGAGTCTAAGTGCGGTTAAGGTGTGATCTCCGATGCATAGTTTGACTGCAGTACCCCCAAACTTGAATCGAACGTGCTTATTTGGAATAGCTTAACATAGAAGGTTGAGAACACACCAATTTATTCACTTCAGTTACTAAGGGGATTTGCCTAAGACAAGTCAGGAAGAGTACTGATCTTAGGGAGGTTTTAGGTGAGGTTCTATAGCGAGAGGATCCACTAGATACTCCCACCGGTTAGTTGGGGCGTGGCATTCAGTTTCCCTAGAACTTCACCTTGAACCTCAACCCAGGCCTCGAGATCTAGATCGCGTAGTCATCCATCCCTCATCCCCTGTGGCCGGACAATGAAGTCAATGGCTCCCGACCCGATTGGCCAGGCGGACCCAGGCTTTGAAAGCCCTCGAGTTGTGCAGGATTTCGAAGGGATGATCCCCATTGTTCTTATTATATATATATATATATATATATATATATATATTAATCCTCTTTTTCTAAGGTGTCCCATCACTTAGGTGTTCTTCACCAGGTTGGGTAGAACTCTTATGGGTGAGTCGGAGTCAAGCATGCCTCGAAGATCACGTGTGTGTGTGTGCGTGCAAGATAGCCTACTTTGGGAATTGAGTTCTTGAGATCTAATAAAAAAATAAAAATAAAAAAAGCGGTCAAACATGGTTAGTCTTGACTTTACACAGCCTTGATCGATTGTCAAACAATCTAAGGTCCTACTACTCCGTGAACATGGGTTTGTTTTACTACTGACTCCATTTGTTGCCATCGTACTCAAAAATTAAAGACGGGGTTACTCGATAGAGGCCCATCATGTATTCTAATATATGGTACACATATTACATGTGAGTGCATGGGATGAAATGACTAACACACGCTAAAAGAAAAATTATGAACCTAAGCATGCAAAAATAGCAAAGATAATAAAATAAAAATATGAACCTAATCATGCAAGAATAACAAAAATAACCCAAAATAAAACTAAGTCAAAATAACAATCAAAATAAACTAGGACATAGTCAGTCAAAATAAAACTAAGTCAAACCCCATACACCCACACCCCCAAACTTAAAATAGACAATGTCCTCAATGGCGTAAAGAAAAGCGAAAGGTAAAGAAATCGTCGGAGAAATATGCGCTCACGGTGGTGGTCTTTGTGTGGAATGGCGAAGTGAGCGAGGCTGTTGGGTGATCTGGTCGGTAGCTCGGATAAGCGACCATCTCAGCTGGATGGAGTCCATGTCATGGCTCCTGCTTGGCCGGTGCTCCTGCGACTCGTCGATAGGTGTTAGGCGAGCTGATGGGTGCGCATGGACACGGTCGGCTGAGGGATTGGGTCGAATTAGAGGGACTGAGGTCCGCAGATCCACTAGTCCTTCCTTGCTTTGGGTGTGGCCGCCGGGACATCATCGTCGGTCTTGTCATTGTCAGTCTCGTCACCGGACTCGTTAGGGCTCCAGGCTTCACCACAGGGCGTGAAATGGGTAAATGTTTCTTTGCTCCTCAGTCCGGCATTCTCAATTCCGGCTGGTCGGCGTAGCTCAGTGATCGGGGCACCGGTCTGGCGTCCATGGTCGTCTCGTCGGCTCGAAGCAATGGTAGTCCCGATATCAGCGGAGTCCCTTGGTCATAGGCGTCTGGGAGGATCGTCTTGTCATGGTCATTGTACTAAGATCACGAGTGAAGGTTTAATTTTGCGGATAAAAAATTATACGAGCCGCGGCGTGAGGTATCTGTTGGAAATGTAGTGAACTCGCGCGTCGGCGGGTGGGTGCCTCCTGCGCCACAATCACATGTGAAGCTCTGCATTGGAAGCCCTCGCGGTCCACGCGCCCGAAGTTATTGCGTGAAGGTCCCGCGCGATCCTGACCTCCTCGGTCGGGCGTTCGCTGGTTCTGACCTCGGAAACCTCACGAGAGCCGTTCGGCCGCTGTCTTATGTATGATTCATGTCTTGCGCCACGTAGCCTTCTTTAGGCTCCAGTGCTTCGCCCAGGATGTAAGAAGCTCATCCTGCCGTCGACTCAGCTGGGCGAGGCTGCCTCTAGCAAGTCATTTTCGGTAGCCCTACCATCCTCGGGGGAACCCCCAAGCTCACTTTTACATGGCTGCTTCCTGCTGTCTCCAGCCCTCATCTTTCTAATTTCTCACTCACCCGCCGACATGGTATGCTTCTCAAATCAGATTTTAGCTTCGACCGCCTCCCCATTACATTGCACCCGATCCCAGCCTCGCACCGCCGATGGGCGTGGAAGCACCGCCTTGTAAACCCGGCGCTTTAACATGGTCTTCGTTTAGTTTGGCCTTTGGCCAAACTCCTTCAACGAAGGGTACCACCTCGTCACATCCAATGTAAAATCGCATCCAACACAAAGACATCAACACTCAACTCGTAATGAATCGCACACCATTAGGCAGGCGGGGAAACATGAGGCACGCTCTGATATTAATAGTCAAAGCCCATCAATCCGGTAAAGACTCTCACACCTCTGAGGCTTTAATCCCAAGAATGGACGAGATCGCGCTCAACTGTCCTGTGATCGGTACAAGGAGTCGCCATCTCTCAGCTTCTGACTCCTTCCACCTTCGGAGAAGGTGACCTAACACTCTTCACAGGCTGATTCCAGACAGTGATGGGCATATCGCCAACAATGGCTCAACTACCCACCCGAGGACCTTACTTCTACACACCCGTAATCCGGCCGCAACCAAGATCAGGTCCTCATCTGAGGCACGCCCTCCCGCTTCTGACTCAGACTCGAGAAGAGGAAGACTCTGACTTCTTAACCTCACCAAAGTCTGGCCGATCTTTCAACTGAGTCCGCTAGTGTTTTCCTGCTTTCACGCCTCCGTGGCTTCCAGATGTCATCTCAATCCAGCCAGCTTCCCTCCTGGTGGGCTTCCTGGCAACTGAGGGGTCCGATAAGAGACTTTCATGGTGGAAGGAGGCTGAAAGCCTCAAAACAACAGAGCTGGCCGACCTCGAGAGCTCGAAGGCCTGGGAATATCCTATTTGATCGCCTCCTCCGCGGACGCTGGAGAGACAATGCCAACTCCTACGCTTATGACATCATCTTCGTATCGGTCATCGAGCAACTAGAGAGTATATCAGAACAATACATGGAATGTGTAATCCAATAGACCCTCCCTACAAGTGATGGTTTGTAAATCCAAGCAACACACGTATATTCTCTGGTGGCCTACAACCTGAATCCTGTAGTGTTTATATTCATTTTTTTCTATATGATTGAAAACCCCAACAACATAGTTATAAGAGCCTTAGCACTTCTCAGACTATATGTCACTTGGTAATGCTTTTGCTTGATGCTAGTTTTCTTATTAATGTTCATGATTTGTACAGTGGTTAAGTCTATGATTAATCGCAAGTGCAATGTGTCATACAAGTAGTAAAATTTGAATGTGAGTCCGTAGACATTCCCATGTAGAATGGCAACGAATTAAAGATCAACTACTCCCACTACTAAAATTCCATACTATTCGACTAAAACTCATAAGGAAAGTTTTGCCCTAAACAACAAAAATTAAAGATCCTATACTATTGAATATATCAAACCATTTAAAACCAAAGTAAATGAATAATAAACGGAAGGTATAATGCATTAATATAAGAGACATACAAATTTGAAAAAAAAGAAAACAAAAGATGCTTAGTTGCAAAAGAATATTATTAGTAAGTATTATATGCGAGGCAGAGGAGTACCCAGGTGAATGGATTGAATCAGCTTCTCGGTGAGAAAAGAAAACTATCGCGAAATACAATGAAACAAATAATTCGTTACTAAAGTACATTGTCAGGTTCTATGTATGGATCTGATTTTGTCCAAAGATTTCCTCTTAATTGTTGAATTTGATTTCTCCATATTCTACCTTGCTAGATATCCTCGTCTCTCAAGTCAAGATCAACCAGCCTACCGTATTCCAAATTCCCTCTCTTTCAGAAGATCCGGCATTTTTCTCCTCTCAATACTTCAATCCATTTCCTATTGACATCGCATCTTTGCTTTTCCTTCTTCTGTGATTTTCAAAGCTTCTGGTACCACTAACGTGTCAATCCTCACACCATGGTTCGCCCTTTCTCGACAAATCTGGCTCAACAATGTAGTTAGAACCACTTTAGATTGAAGCGCAACTCTCTCGATTATTTATAATAAGTAACAATACACCCCTCCAACTTCTAATTATGAGTTATCAAAATGAAATCCCAGAGTTCCTCGCAGTTCATCAATGGTATAATACCCGTAAAGAATGCTCGCCTCTCAGAATCTCCGTCTCTCAGAGTCGCAGAGGCAATCCTGGATATCAGAGTAAGATATGGCCCTCAACCGGTATTAGGTACCAATACTGGGAACTTAACAATTCACAAACGAGCACTAATGGTCAAGTAAATTCAACTAAATGCTAGTTTCCATATTTATGCAACAAAGACTCAGAATTCAAACGTGAATCAATCCAAAGATACCGCGCTTTGATTACTACTATCATGAACAAGAAATGGAGCACCGATCGCTGCACAACCACCGTAATTGCACAAACCGAGAAGAATAAATTCCAAGAATTTATCTATATTCACAATTTTCTGCAAGAATACTAAGAAAATAACAAAAATAAAAACCAAATTTCATTAACGCCTTCGCACGTCACAGATTCAAATCCAAAAGAAATAAACTAAAATAAAGAAATAGTAAATCACTCTTAAACTATACACCGAGTTCCTCTCCTTCTTCCTTCTTTCTCGGTGGTGAAGACTGAAGCTACTTTACTATTCTAAACTTGTTTCATTTATACCAAAAATAATCAATAATCCCCAAAAGCTCCAAGTGGAATTTCCAAAGAAAAGTTGTCAACGCTCAATGTCAAGCATTTCAAGTTGATGCTCAGACATGAATTTCTCGATTGCTCGCGGATTGTCACACCTTGTTTCCTGCTGCAAACCAGCTTTTCAGAACCTGGCTGATCAACGGTAAATGACATCGCTTGTAGTCACGACCTTTATTTGCTCGTTTCCTCCGCCTGATGTCGAGATAATTTCAATTACATGTCGCCGATATCGCTGTTCTTTCTCTCTTCTTCCAACTTCTGAAGGCAGCTTTAGGTCGCACCACCTCTTCGCTGGTATGATGATTTAATGTCAGACTTCTTTACTACTTCCATTGTGCTGGTGGTTCGCCTTCATAGGGTTTTTTGTTTTATGTCACACTTATAGTGATGTCGCGACCTCTTTTGCTGCCCATTTCTTTTCTTATGGTCGCAACCTCAGTTCTTTGTTACAACCAAATTTCCTCCTATCCTCTTTTCTTTAGGTCAGAACCTCAAGTTGATGTCGCGACTTGGATTTCTTCTGCTTAGCTCTTCTTCGGGTCGCGACATCAATGATTGGTCGCGACATCGTTGCGGTCTTTGATCATTAAATGGTCGCAACTTCATTGTTTTACGTCGCGACTCAACAGCATGTCGCGACTTCAAATAGAGCCCTTCATCAAAAACTAGTTGCAACTTTGTTTGCTTAGAAGACCCAGGTGGCTTTCATCGATGTCCAATGCCGCGACACTCCGAGTGATAAGCTCTTGACCTCGGGCCAGATTCAGTTGGTGTCGCCACATCGAGTGATGTCGGCATCGATTTCTTCATTTGATATTTCCTTTTGGTCCCGACCATTTCCTTTATCTCAACTTCTTTCTTATAACGATTTCACCTCTTTCGTGACTTCTATTTCCTTCCTCAAAGCATGAATTTGTGATGTCGTGACTTGGAATCGACCGATAATCCGCTTCTTCATGTCGCGACACGATTTTCGCTGCGACTCAATTCAATAGAACTTGTTTATTCTGATTACCGAATTTTAGTTGGTGTATTTTCCCGGCAGAAAATGAATAACAACAAATTTGAGTAAAGATCCACATTTCTGCAAATAAATCAACATTTAACTCCTAATATACTTAAAAATGGATTAAAAATCAAATGAGTTTTTGACTCATCAAATTCTATCAAACTTAAAATTTGGTTTGTCCCCAAGCAAAGAAAAGAAAGAATTGTTTAGTCCTCAAACAACAAGCTTAAAAAATTAAGTGACACTTTTCTTTTTCCTGATCCATATCATAGTTTTTCATTCCAATCTTCTAATATGCGGAAATAAGAGAGTGTCAAAGATCATTTTAAATTGCAACGATTCCGTAATAAGAAATGGTATACGCCTATCACAAATTTCTTGATGAACTAATGTATTTAAAAAGTTTATTCAACAAGTTCCTGTTTCTCTGTATGTGTGTCTTCAACTTTTTTCATCTTCATGTTGAATTTAGTTAACTGGAGTTTTCGGACTGCTTTGTCAAGTCCCATAAGCTTGTTTTTCTATATCGATGTCCACAATGTAAAAATTCAACCCTTCAAGATCAATGAGGTTTTTCTGTGCTTGTAATGTCCGGGCTTGTAATGTTGGGCTTAGGTATTCGGGTAGATGGCGGAAAAATTTAAGTTACCGTCTTGATTTCCACTTTCTGTACTTGTTGCCTTGACTTTAACCATTTTTCTTTGTACTTGGCGATTTCCTCCGATCTTAGCTGAGTTCTTCTTTTGAATTATTTTGCTGGAAATTTCAACTTCCATATCTGATTTTATTAGGCGATTCCTTTGTTCTTGAACTCTTTTGCTTTGTTTTTTAGGTTGGAATAGTGCAATGTTTATCTTCTTAAACTTTATTCTCTTAGAAACTTTGAGTGCCAAACTCACGTGATTCAGTGTCCAGCGTCTTAGGTGTTAAAGCGACGGAGACCCTTCACTAGTGACGGAAATCGAAGCTGACTCGCGGTAACCTCCCGGCCGTCTTTGCTTCAGTAATATGATTACCATGAAACTAAGCCAGATTAAAGCTGTGACATTGTCTTTGGAAAGCGTAGGTTAGAATTTTCATTTTAATCAAAATCACCCTTTAGATTTACTTGAAAATATAGGCATATGGCGCACGGTGGTCAGGCAAAAATGCAAAATCCACATGTAAAATACACTCCCGATACGAAATCAATGACCATAAGGACCTCGGTCCTCGTAAAAAATATAAGATAAAAATCAATTCAACACTTATTTCATCGCCTTTGTTTTCTCAAAACCATGCATGCATATTTTACAAAAGATATTTACATATAAAATGTCACATTTTAATTTTACTACTTTACTTCACACCTTATCTTATATATAATCACGACCACAGTCTGGGTGAGGATCTGGAAAAGTCTTTGAGCTTCAACACACCTTTTTGAAAAATTATTTTATAACGAGAAAATTGTAGACGAACGGGCTCGGTGGAAGTCTATAAGTTCTAAATGCTCTTGTATCTTGTTGTACCTCCCAATATAAAAAAATGCAATACGAAATGGTTATAAAACTGTTTATGAGAAAGCTGAGTTTTTGCTATGAAAACCATTTACGAAAACTATTATCTTCTTGAAAAGCGTTTTATCTTCTTGCTTGATTCTGGCCAATTACCTTCTGCAGCGTTACGAAAGCTATTTATCTTTGCTAAGCGTACGATGGTGGTTAATATGCGAAAGTCTTTATCTTTATCATCGAAAGTACCAACACTTGTGGCCCATATCGAAATACCACAAGTGATGCCTTGGAACCTCGAACTGGCATCGGTAGTGAACCTCGGAACGTGCAGAGGCTAAGATGGTAGGTAACCTGGCGGGATCTATATAGCATAATGGAACCTGGACGAAAATGCTCGATGGGGAACCTCGGAACCAACACCTCATCGCTATGTATTAAGTCGGTAGCGCTAACTATATACCTGTGAATATTACATAGGGCGACTCGTATATAAATATATCTTAGATCTAACTGATTGCCCGTGAGCGATATAGTGTCATGTATCCTATAACATTTGCCATACGCAGTCAAAATACATCGTAGGAAACTAAATTTGTGCCATCACAGGGAATTTTTGCTAAGCAGGCCAAATCATTTCTTAAATCTTTGAAATCAAGCTTTCTTTCTTTGAGTATAACAATTGGGAGGTAATAAAAATGCTTTATAAATCTATATTTTCAACACTTTAGAAACTTGTAATTTAAATCTTTGTTTTAGAAAATGATTTTAGTCTTCGGCACTATAACTACTTAAACTTGACGTACTCATGACTTTGCCGCGCTTTCTTTTAGAACTACCGCGTTTGATGTGATGGACCGCGTCGTCATTATGATAACGAATGCTGATGCGCTGTTACTATCATGGTTACTATGCACGTTATGCGCTATGCACTATGCAACATGCACTATGGTATTTCTTATACACTATGCCTTTATGGATTATCTTATTTTATCATATTATCTGTTTATCTGTTTATCGTTATCGTTATCGTTATTCGTTATCTTGGTATCTTATTTATCGTTATTCTTATCTGCTTATCGTTATATATTATGCACTATCGTTATCATTATTTCTTATCACATTTATACTGCTATCTTTATTATCATATGCATACGTGTTATACGTGTTCATGCGTATTTACTATTTTATACGTGTTCATACGTATTTCTTATTCAGCGTGGAAATCCGTGAAATCCGTGATTTTAGTGCTTCGCCTTTGTGTTTCGTCGCGTGGAGTAAGCTTTCACGCAGTAGTCAGAAAAGTCTTGTGCTGAATACCGTAGATGCGAGGCAAAATTTAGGATTTTCAGAATATTCACCTGGTCTGGGTAATCACTTGTTTTTTTTTTTTGAGTCTTCTGTAATGTATAAATCGTCATGACTTTTAAATGTTTATCGTGGTCGACGGTCGAATTTTAAGTGAATCGAGAAGGAATGAAGAGAATAAAAGCCAAAAGAATAAATCATTCTTATCTGCGTCTGTGTTCTGAGCCTCACTTTTCGTTTTGTATCTTTGTGTTTTGTTTTGTTTTGTTTTCAAGTGGGACCCACGTGTCAAACTTTTATTCACTTTAACGAGTGGTTTAGTGCATGATTTATTTTGTCAGGTTTGATTTCGTTTATATTAAATGGTGTCTTTATATATTCTTAGGTACCCGAATTTTTAAGTGGTTTCGGGTTTTCTTTCTAGGCTAGTCGCGCAGAAATTTGTAAAATGTGCCAGAGTGGCCATAAAGTGGCAAACTTTCACAGGTCACTAGATTTCAGAGATGAACTTTAACAACATTGTGATCAGTTTCGGTAATAAGTCTGAAAATTTCGAGGCTTACCATATTATTTTTAGCGTTTATTATTATTATTTTCTTATTTAAAGCAGTTAATTATACTTTCATACACAGACTTTTCTTAATTGCAAAAGTCTTTGCAATTCTTTGAAAAACACAATTTTATCTTTCTGATAATAGCAGATGCCAGCATGCTCTTGTATCTGATTACATATACTATGCACCTCGTCGGGACGGGGTGTTACAAATCCTCCATCCTTTAGAACATTTCATCCTCGAAATGAACAAACTAAATTCAAAGGAAAGGAAAATACCTCATTAGGAAAATAATTGAGAATGCGTGGCGCATCGGAGCCTGCGGCTCTAAGTAGTTGCGCCTCATCAATCTGATTATTCAGTAAGAGCTGTAGAGATTGCTTTGCTCCTCGGCACATGTTCGCTGCGATCTCTGATGCTGCCTTGGTGCTTCCTCATAAGTCGGGTTCTCCTTTAGCAGCTGTGGCTGCTCTCTCAACACACGTGTAGGTGCAAATGTCTTCCTTAACATCGACACATGGAATGTATCGCGGATCTGTGATAACTGCGGGGGTAACTGGAATTATAATTCACGGGTCCCACCTTACTCACAATCTCATAAGGTCCTACATATCATGGAGTGAGCTTGCCTCGTTTCCCAAATCTCGAAAACACCTTTCAAGGGAAATCTTCAAAAGACGAATCACTATCTCGAATTGTAAGTCTACGGCCAGTTGTTCGCGTAAACTACCCATTTATCTCTTCTTATTTGATTCATCGCGAACAACTTTCCACTTTTACGAAGTGATGCGCACTGGTCTGGGCCTACTGAATTAGCCTCTCACCCAGCTCATCCATTCTTTGAGTCATACATTTTTACGCCATATAGATTGCCTCGAAATGGAGCCATCTATCTTGCTATTGTTTTAAGCGGAACTCAAGTAGTGCGAGTATCCCAACTCCCCTTGAATTCCATTACACAAGCTCTCATCATATCTTCTAACGCCCTCGACTACCCTCTGACAACATCCGTCTCGAGGGATGAAATGCCGTGCTGAAATGTAGGCGAGTACCTAACGCTGCCTGTAAACTAGGCCAAAACTTAGATGTGAACCTGGGGTCTCGATCTGACACTATTGAAACTAGAACCCCATGAAGTCTCACTATCTCATCCACATACAATTTGGCCAACTTTTCCAATGAATCCTCAACATTAATTGGTAGAAAATGAGCAGACTTAGTCAATCGATCTACTATCACCCATATAGCATCATGTTGTCTCCAGTCCGTGGAAGACCACACAAAATCCATAAGAATCTTTTTCCCATTTCCATACTGAATGTGGGAGTAACTGTATCTCTCCTCGCGGTTTCTCGATGATCCGCTCACTGCCGATGTTGGGACATCCGAGACGAAACTTGCAATCTCTTTTCTTCACATCCACCCACCAAGAATGTTCTTTCAAAAGTCTTGTACATCTTGGTACTACCCGATGCATAGCATATGCATGAATGTGCTTCTTCCATAATGTCTTCAACTCGCCATACCGACACACACATTCTCTGCCCTTTCACTATCATGTCGTCATCTCTAATTTGAAACTCGCTTCTTTCCTTTTCTATCTCTCTTTCCTGCTTAATCATCTATGGATCCGCGACCTTACTAAAACTGATCCACTAGAGTGGTCTAACATGAAATGTGGCTAACAAGGCCCCGAACTCAACCCTCCAATATCACCCCTAAAGCTCTCGTGATCCACCAATAAGTGGAAGATAAATTGATCTCATATGAGACAATGAACTCTCTGGTCGCCTACTTAAGTCATCTGCTACGACATTAGCTTTTTCCCGATGGTACTCAATAGACGGTCGAGTCCTTAATCAACCTGCTTCATCTTCTTGCCTCGTGTTTAACTCTTTCTGGGTGAAAATATATTGAAGACTCTTATGATCTGTAAAGCTCCTGCAAGGAACACCATATAAATAATGTCTCCATATTTTCATAGCAAACACGACTGTTGTAAGCTCTAAGTCGTGTGTAGGGTAATTCTCCTCATGCTTCTTTAACTGTCTAGAGGCATATGCAATCACCCTATCATTCTGCATCAAAACACAACCAAGGCCTTGTCATGAAGCATCACTATAAACAACAAACCCATCTCTCCATCGGGTGTGCTAGAACCTGAGCTGAAGTTAATCTACCTTCAACTCTTCAAACGCCATGTACATCCACCCAATCATACTTGACATCTTTCCTTGTCACTCGGGTCGTATGGGCCGCTATTCGAGAACCCCTCAACAATCTTCTCCTGTAATACCTCGCTAA
Organism: Tetrastigma voinierianum; assembly: GCA_016808115.1. Lineage (NCBI taxonomy): Eukaryota > Viridiplantae > Streptophyta > Magnoliopsida > Vitales > Vitaceae > Tetrastigma > Tetrastigma voinierianum. Next base: position 117,200 of record JAEQBH010003808.1, read on the forward strand.
ACCAAGGAAGTCAATTCTCCGACACATTCTTTGGTGGGTTCCAATTTACCACTGCTTCTATTTTCTTAGGATCCACACTCACCCCCTCAACTGAGATCACATGACCTAAGAATGCCACCCTGTAAAGCCAAAACTGGCACTTACTAAATTTAGCGTATTACTGACGCTCTCTAAGAATCTATAATACTGTCCGGAGATGCTCTGCATGTTCCTCTGCATCGCTCGAGTACTAATTAGAATGTCATCAATGAATACGTATCACAAACTTATCTAAATACGGATCAATACTCCCGCTCATCAAATCCATGAACGCAACTGGGAATTAGTCAACCGAATGGCATCACTAGGAACTCAGAGACCGTATCTCGCCCTAAAGGCGCCTTAGGAATATCACTCTCCGACCCTCAACTCCATGATACCCCGACCTCAAGTCTATCTTCGAGTATACTACACTTTGAGTTGATCGAATAACTCATCGATCCTAGGGAGTGGATGACACTCCATCATGGATGTGAAAACTCGTCTCAATCGGTCAGAATCTATACACAAACTCCGCAAACTCCCATCTTTCTTTTTCAGCAAGAGAACTGAGCTCCCCACTGGGATATGCTCATCGAATGAACTCTTACTCAACAATTCTTCTAACTGAGCCTTAAGCTTCCTAAACCCATAGAGCCATCTTATATGAGGAATGGAAATTGGGGCTCTGCTGGTTCGGGATCAAATCAATGGTGAACTCCACCTCTCTATCCTCAAGGTAAACCCGAAATACTATCCGGAAAGACATCCGGAAACCTTTCACCATGGGGATGTCTTCCACTGTGTCCCTCTGCCTCCCATCCACTACAAATGCCAAATAACTCGTAACCTTCCTCGAAGCATTTTCGAGAGGCACTATATATTAAATGAGACTAGGGCGATCTCTTCGATTCTAAATATCACACCGGGTTCCGGATCTAATTCAATCTTACTTCTTCTTATAAGAATCTAAGGTGGCTCTATGCTTGATAACCAAACATACCTAAGACTATATCGAAATCACGGATACCTAACACTATCAAGTCCGGCCGAAAATCCTTATTTTGGATCACCAATCAAGCACCTTGAACTATCCTTTCTGGATATCATAAGATCCCCATCGTACCCAAACCACCATACGACCATCTATAAATTGACCTATCCGGTGCCTCTCGAATGGTACTAAATAAATGAATGAGTGGCTCCGGTCCACCAATGCATGCATCATGACTTCCTATAAACTGAATCATACCGCAATCACGTCCGTGATGCATCCGCCTCCTACCGTGTGATCAAAATACTGAGCCTACACGAATACCACTCAGACCGGGCCAATCTGGTACGCCCGCTCCCACTCCTACCGCAACCTCTACTGTGTGTCAGGACCGCCACCTCACCGAACCACCCCTACCAAACACCGACAATGGTGCCCGGAGTAGATGCTACCGGTATCTACCTCGAGGTTCTCGCAGCCACTAACCTGGACAGGGGCCGGATAAAGTGACCTTTCCCGCCCGCAATGGAAACATCCCATCCCGCACTCTCCGAGATGCCTCCTCCGACATATAATAATGGAAAAGATGATCCCGAAGATCTACCACATCCCGCATCAAGGACTGACGATCCTCGGCTAGATGTTACTCCTCTTCCCGAGCCTTCTACCGTCTGGGCCAACTTCTTTCCTTTCTTTCTACTGACCGACCTGGTCCGTCGACAAGGTCGGGAGCACCTCTCTAACTATAACACCCCGAAATATACCCTAGTTTTTTTCAACATGTTTAGGGTATTTTGTAGGCATAAATTAAAATTTTTGTAAATTAACTGCGAAAATATAGAAACTTAGAAAACCCTGGAAAGTTAAAATAAACAGTTGTAATGTGCAATATTCACAAGGAAAAGAAGTAAAATCAAGGTGTTATATATTCCAACGCAAATAACTGGGAAATACATAATAAAAGAATGATGGAGGACCAAAAAGGTAACAAAGGAATACTAATTATTAAGATAGGTGGAGACCAAAATGCATTGGGTTCCAAACAAGAAGCCTACGGGGAGGAGGAGGAAAAAGGAAGGAGAAGAAGAGAAAGAAGAAGAAGAGGAAGGAGGAGGAGCAAGCAAAGGTATGGAAACTGAACTTAAGTATGGATGTCAATTTTTGGAATGAATTTTGCATGGAATTCTCAAGTTTTATGTGAAGGTCCATGCACCAGACACTAAGAGTCTAAACCTATGGTCGTTGGTGATTACATCCCAACCAGCTGAAAGTAGGTTGCTAAAATTTAAATGGCACAAGATCATATAGGAAACTCTATTTTGAGGAGGGATTCATGGTACTGTGTTGTGGTTTACAAAACCCTATAACCTTTATAATCGGGTTTATGTATGGGTTATAACCCACATAGTTGTTTCGGGGAGAAATTCATGATAGGTTCGATCTGGCTTACGAGGCATTAAAAAGGGGGAGAAAATACACATTTTGGGCATTGGTGTGAAGTGTGACCGGTACACCTTTGAACCCGTACCCCGGCACATCTCTGTCTCCTGGGTCATTTTTGGCCAATGTACCAGACATGCTAGGGGTGTACCCTAAGACACCCTATTCTCGACCTCGCTGTATTGTGGCCATAAATTGCTCATTTCTTATCCGATTTGAGTGATTCAAGTGGATAATTAAAATAGACTTCAAGGAGAACCAAACATAATCTAATAGGTACCTCCAAATTCTGACTCTAGATAGCCCAAAAATTCACTCAAAGTGGGGCTATGTGCAAGCCCATTTCCCCATCAACATCATAGAGTACCGAGTCAAGCTTGGACGTAACTCAGTTTCGGTGTCTAATTGGGTGGGATTCCAGTCGAGAGAACCCTAGCACCTTGTGATTTAAAGGATTACAAAGAAATAGTGTCAAATATGGAGTTAAGGCATCCGGGTATAGTGCAAACTGGTCCTCTAAGTAAAATTCCAGAATGGATCATTGGCATGAAAATGCCATAACTTTGCTCGATGATCCGATCGGGATTGATTCCAAGTCTCTGCAAAGTAGATTCATAGAAGAATAAGAATACATGAATAAGGGGTGTGATTACATGTTCATCATACTCACTAAGATATGAAATACGATCCGTCATGAACACATAATGTGGCTAAGAATGCCCTATTATAAAAACAAGAGCTATCAAATCATATAATCAGAAATTACCTAAGACCAAGAGGCACTCGATACCCCGCATCCGTCCTGGATTAGTGCTCCGCACTCTGATTAGCAATTTCCTGGGCATCTCCCCGAATAGTGCCTGAACCCGACCAAGACTCCCATTCCGAATAGTGCCACGACACCCCGACAGGCACTTCTGGCATTCCGACTGCTACCCGCACTCCGTCCCATTAAGTGCCACTAAGACCCTGTCCCTGTTATGCTACTAAGACTCCTGATCGCACTAAATCCCGCTTTCAGGTACAACACGACTCCGCACCGTATAGTATCGTCTGGACACTTATTATGTCAGCCTTACGCTTTATTGAAGACCGGTTCAGTATTCTAACCGTTATATGATAATAACCCGAATAATGAATAAAGAGTAAACAAAGGTGTATCGGTTTCGATCCTGTAATACCTACGATATTTCGAATAGAATAAGCTCAGAATTCCTACCTGAGTCTCGACCCGCATAAATATAAGCTCCGTGATATACATAAGCATCAGATAGACTAAGGATATGAATGTACGCAGTTCGGGAGCATTTTTATCATTATATTGTTGAACATAAATGTGTAAGACCATATTATATATGTTTCCCACTAAGTGAAAAGCTTAGCACGGGTTTTTAATCCGTAGGTATGGGAGAAGACGTCCGAGAACTTCCGCATTCTTCGTGTAATAACACACGAGGTAGAGTCATCACCGTAGGTTCCGCACTCGATCGCAATTGTAATCAGAGCGCTTTTAACATGTAAATTGGACGGTAATCGAGTATTCGACATCAGAACACCACTACTATGGGTAGTTTATTTTGGACTTTTTGTCTATGATATGTTAATATATTATAAGACTGATATACCAATGTCTCAATTAAGGTGTAAAGAGTCCCAAGATATGTTCTCGCACTCGAACTCCTGGCCCGATCCGCCAATCGGCCCGCCGGAATCAAGGATAAGTTGGTATCGTGAGCTCAGGTTTAGGCGTTTCGAACGAAGCCCAAGATTATCGATGTACCTACATAGAATGCGTCACCTAACGCTGGATGTCTGCTCGCTTATCGGTTTTAATGGATCCACCTCGTGAAGTTGTAGATGAAACAACAAAGCATTAATCCTTGGATCCATCTCGCTTCGTCCGTCCGAAATAACGATGAATGAAAATGCTTCAATCAAGTACTGATAAAAAGTCTCTCGTGATACTACAAGGGTCTTAGGATCGACTCACCGCCCGCGAGCTCTGGGTGATGCAATGTAAAGCATGGAGTGAAGAATTTATGGTACGTATGGAAGAATCCGATAAAGCCGAGTTTTGGGCTTGAAAACTTGGAAAGGGTTTTGTATGAACGAAATGTCCCGTGGACCAAAAAGGTCACATGTGCGCTTCAATACGCAGGTGCGTACTTATGATCGCGGAAGTCAAGTTCAGAAATCCACTAATCCCAGATCCAAGCATACGGACTACTCGGCTACGTAGTTTAACATGGCATGTCACTGATGATTACAAGGAGTCAAAATGGAAGAAATTCTTGACTCTAAGACAATGGAAAATGACGAGTCGAATATGAGAAAGAATTTACGTTTCAAGAATATGCACCGGAATCCGCTTCATCGAAAAATTCAGATGCGGACAATGAGGAGGGCCTACATGAGTCTAAAGGTACTCCACGCACAGCATTGTTATAATTTGTCACTTCTTTATCAGTCGGTGCAAGCTACTATAAAAATTGAAATTTGAAATGAAGAGTCAAGAAAGAAAGAAAGAGAAAAATTTCAAGCAGGGGTTCCTGGAAAAAGACCTTAGAGAGTCACAACTGATCTCGCACGAGGTTCAGCTATGCGGGCAGGAGACAAGGACCTACCATGACATGAAAGTTCCGGCCGAGGCATCTCAACCGACAAGCAGGAAAGTCTCGTATGCCCACATCACATAATTATCATAGTGGTATTTGCAGACGAGTAATTGGAGGTTGTTTTCAATGTGGGAGTACAGAGCACATGATAGCCAACCGGTCCGCTGGTGATTGGGAAGTTCAAATCCTCAAGGAAAGTGGTGAGGAGGGTCAAATGTACCCAATGCACTCTAGTAGGGGTAGAGGACGGCGTAATTTCGCAAGGTGTAGGTAATGCTTCGAGACAATAAATCGCCCCATACTACTACTTTAAAGACAAGCTTATATGATGAGAGCTCGTGAAGATCCCAGACATACTGTGGGTTATTGCGCACATTCTACCTCTCTTTTGATGCCATTGGGATTTGTTATGCTTTAATTGATCCGGGCTCTACGCATTATATAGCTGGAACAAATGAGTGATAAACTACCTAGTGTAGCCAAGTAGATTATGACCGCTTGTTACAAGTCCTCTGGGCATAGTGTTAGAGTCAACCGTGGGTGTATAAGAATCATTCCTAATGGTCCATGATAAGGAATTCTATTGATCTAATTCGCTTTTGCCTTTCATGAGTTTGATCCGATTCGGGAATGGATCAAGTTATCCAAACACGGCCATACGACCGTGATAAGAAAATAATCGCTTAAATGTCTCACCCCATCGTAGATAAAAATGGCTGTGGTATCCGGGATCGAATCAATAAAATGTCGTCGCCTATGAAAGCCCGACGCTTTCGAGAAAGGTTGTGCTCTTTTTGGCTTTGACTTGACTCCAAAAGAGAGCAAGTAAATTTAGAAAATATTCCCGTGATTGTGGGAGTTCCGATGTGTTTCTAAGAGTTACCGGAGTACCACCTCTAACGAGAAGTGGATCTCATTGAAGTCAAGGTTTTCAAAGAACCACTTATTTCAAGGGACCCACCGTATGGCTCCAACTGAACTGAAAGAGTTGAAGACTCAACTACAGGTGCTATTGATAAGGGTTTTATCCGACCTGTCTCAATTGGGTGCGCCTAAGCTTTATTCGTTAAGAAGAAAGATGGCACTCTTCTGATGTGCATCATTGACTACCGGTAAACAAAGTATGCTAAGAATAAGTACCGTTGCCAAGAATAGAAGATTTATTTGATCAATTGAGAGAGCAAGGTCTTCTCTCGAAGATACTTGCGATCTGATATTATCAACTCCGTGTAAAAGAGGTCGATAGTCCCGAAATAGCTTTAACCCGTTACACTATGAGCTTCGGGTCACAAGAGCCTGGTCGACTAATGCTCCAAATGTATTTATGGACTTGATGAATAGGGTTTTTCGCCCCTATTTGGATCAATTTGTTGTGGTATTTATTAGATGACATCCTGGTGTATTCTAAAGATGCACAGAACATGAACACTATTTGAGGAGAAGTCAAACTTCGAGAGAGAATCAGTTGTTTGCCAAGTTAAGTAAATGTGATTTTTGGCTTAAGGAAGTGTCATTCCTAGCCATATTGTATCTGCAGAGGGTATTAGAGTGGACCCAAGAAAATCACAATTGTGAATTGGAACCTCTCGAATGTAACCGAGGTGAGAAGCTTCTTAGGCTTAAAGGTGTTATTATCTGAGATTTCCAGGGCTGTTTAGCTATAATATCCTCACTTACAAAATTACCTTCCGAAGGGAGGAAGTTTGAGTGGGATGATAAGTGTCAATCCAGTTTTGAAAGATTAAAAGAAAACACCGATTGAAGCACCAAGATCTGCCAAAATTCTACTGGTAGATTTCACACAAGATACGCTGATGCTCGAGGATAGGCTCGGGATGTGTATTGATGCAGATGGGAAAGTGGTGGCTTATGCTTCCGCACTGAAGCCGCATTAGAGAAAACTATCCCACACATGATTGAGTTAGCAAATCGTAGTGTTCGCGAAAAATTCGCGACACTATTTATATGGAGAAAATGTAGAATCTTTCACCGATCATAAGAGTCTAAAATATCTGCTAACTCAAAAGATTTGAACTCTGAGGCAATGTCATGGTTGGAATTATTGAAAAGACTATGATTGTATAATTACTACCACCCCGAAAGCAAATGCAAGGGTGCATGCCTTGAGTAGGAAAATGATTTCGCTTCGACCTTGAAAGATTATGATCGAGATCACAGACCCGATGGAGCCTTGCTTTGGCTCGATTGAACATGATACCGATTTGAGACAAATGGATAGTGAATGTCGTAAAAATGATGCCAAGTTACTAGAATCGTCTGCTGGTCGCCTGAGACAAGACCGATTTTGCCATAGATGGAAGTGGAGGTCATTGCACAAGAACAGACATGGTATCGAATGATATGGATTTGAAAAAGAAGATATTATATGGGCCACAAATATCGTTTTCACCATGCACCCTTAGAAGTAATAAATGTACCCGTGATATGAAACAATCTTACCGGTGGCAAGGGATAAAAAGGACATTTCGAAAAGCGTGGCTAAGGTCTAACGTGTCACCGCAAAAGTCGAACACAAAGTACCATCCGGCTTATCAATCCCCTTCCACCCCCAATGGAAGTGGGATAACATAACTATGGATTTCAGATTCGGGTTTTCCCTCACCCAAAAGAAACATGATGCACCGGGTAATAAGGATGTGATCAATTTCAAGTCCGCTTCACTTTACCGATTCGACACCACTCCATGGATCACAATGGACCTTTGCGAATGAAACTGTCAGATTACATGGCATTCCCCGTATCGATAAGTCCGACCGCCATCCCTTGGCTTACGCCAAGGTTTCGAAAGAGTTACAACACTTTGGTACTAGATTGAATTTTAGCATTGCTTTCCATCCACAAACAAAGATGGACAATTCCAAAGAGTAATCCAAGTATTAGAAGATATGCTACTGTGGTCAGGTATTAGATTTCCTGAAGTTTGATAGTACATTCCACTCATGGAATTTGGCTCATACCAACAAGCTATCAATCCAGCATTGGTATGTGGCCCCATATGAAGCTCGTATGGAAGACGATGTAGAACTCCTAATGTGTTGGATAGAGATGAACGAACATAAGATTACTCCATTCCGAATTAGTAAAAGACATCGAAGAAAAGTCTGGGATTATTCACAGAGATTAAAGTCAGCTCGTGATAGACAAAGGTCTTAAGTGAAGAGAAAAGATACAGAGTATGAAGCCTGAGATAAAAGTGCAGCTTTAAAAGTATCTCCGTGAAAAAAGATACTCCGCTTGAAGGAAAGGAACCAGTCCACTGATTCATTGGCCCTACGAGATTTTGGAAAGAATTGACCAGATGCATCGCTTTGGCAATTTCTCCGAGTTAGCCAAATTACATGATGTATTCCATGTGTCTATAAGCCGGAGATATCGCTCAATCTATCGCACATATTACCGGTTCAAGATATACAAGTACAAGAAGATTTCACCTTCAATGAAGAGCCGAAAGCTATTCTAGATCGTGAAATAAGACAAGACAAACAAGCAAGTCCTCCGGTAAAGGTGTTGGCAACATCACGATGGAAGAAGCAACATGGGAACCAGACCCATAATGAGGGCACAAAGCAGACCTCACTCTCAGTCTGTGCACTCGAGGACTAAATTTACTCTTAAGGGGAGAATTGTAACACCCCGAAATATACCCTAGTTGTTTTCAAATATGTTTAGGGTATTTTGTAGGCATAAATAAAATTCTTGTAAATTAATCAAGCAAAAAATATAGAAACTTAGAAACCCTAAGTTGTACAAATTATAAGGGCAAAGTGATTTGCCAAAAGAGGCATAAAAATCATAAAAGAGGCAGACCATAGGTCAAAGTAGAAATAACTAAAATTAAAATACAAATAAAAGAATGATGGAGGACCAAAAAGGTAACAAAGGAATAATTAATTATTAAAGAGATAGGAGACCAAAAATGCATTTGTCCCAAACAAGAAGCTTCATGGGGAGAGGGGAGGAAAAGGAAGGAGAAGTTAAGAGAAAGAAGAAGAAGAGGAAGGAGGAGGAGCAAGCAAAGGTATGGAAACTGAACTTAAGCATGGATGCTTGACTTTGAATGAATTTGTATGGAATTCTAAGTTTTATGTGAAGGTCCATGCACCTTGTGTATGGCTAAGAGCTCGTCTAAACTCTATAGCTGTTGTGGATTACATCCAACCAAAGTTTTCTGGAAAGTAGGGGTTGCTAAAATTCTAAATGGCACAAGATTGTTAAGTGAAATCCTGATTTTGGAGGAGGGATCATGGTGAATTGTGTTAGTTTACAAAACCCTAAGTAACCTTTATAATTATTTATGTATGGGCGAGTAACCTATAATATAGTTGTTTTGGGAGAAATTCAGATGTATAGGTTTTGATCTATGGATGAGCAAGATGAAAAAGGAGAAAATATTACATTTTAAGATTCAAGAAGTGTACTGGTACACTTAACCCGTATCGGCACACTTTCTGCTCGGGTCATTTTTGGCCAATGTGTACGAGATATCGTTAGGGGTGTACCCAGACACCCCCGTTTCTGACCGGGCCGTATCAGGGCCATGCAAATTGCGAGTTTCATCCGATTTGAGTGATTCAAGTGACCAATTAAAATAGACTTCATGGAAAACCAAACATAATCTAATAGGTACCTCCAAATTCGGACTCTAGATAGCCCAAAATTCACTCAAAGTGGGGTTATGTGCAAGCCCATTTCCTGCATCAGTTGATCATAGAGTAGTCCGAGTTGTTTCGGACGTAACTTGAGTTTCGTGCTCCGATTTGGGTGATTCCAGTTGGAGGAGAACCCCTAGCACCTTATATTTAAAGAAGTACAAAGAAACAGGCCAAAATATGGAGTTAAGGTAATTGGAAAATAAGTGAGTAAACTGTCCTCGGTAAAACCCAAAATGACTAGTTGGTACGAAATGTCATAACTTTAGCTCGATGATCCGATCGATTGATTCCAAGTCTTTGGGTAAAGTAGGATTCATAGAAGAATAAGAATATACAATAAGTGTGTGATTACATGTTCATCAAGGGTTTCACTTCGCATATGAAATACGACCGCCATGAACACATAATGTGGGCTAAGAATGCCTCACAGAAACAAGTTACCGGGAAATCATATAATCAATATTACCTAAGACCAAAGATACTGATAATCAAGACTGTCCCGATTAGTGCTCGCACTTGATTAGTACTTCGGTATCCCCGAATAGTGCCTCGCACTCCCGACAGTACTCGGCACTCCCAATCAGTGCCACCCAAGACCCGAATAGCACTTCCTGCATTCCGACCAGCACACATCCTCGGTCCTATTGGCGCACGGCACTCCGTCTCCGCGGCGCGCCTGCACCCCGAACAAGACTCAAACTCGCTTTGTGCTACGTACACTCCTTTACCATATAGCATCGTCTGACAAATTTATTATGTCGGGTCCACGCTTTATTAGCACTCGGTCTAGGTATCTCTAATAGCTATATGATAATAACCTGAATAATGAATAAAGAGTAAACAAAGGTGTATTGTTCTGATCTGTAATACCTACGGATATTTCTGAATAGAATAAGTTCTGTAACTCCTACGGGAGTCTCGAACGTATAAAACATAAGCCTCAAGATATACATAAGCATTGGTATAAGACTATGATATGAATGCATGCAAAGTTCGATATTTTTAATGTTATATTGTCAATATAAATGTACATTCATATTATATATGTTTCCACTAAGCCAGAGTTTAGCACTGTTTTTAATCCGTAGGTACAGGAGAAGACGTCCGAGAACTCGCATTCTTCGTACAACACACGAGTAGGAGTCATCATCAGAGGGTTCCGCACTCCGATCAAGAATTGTAATTGTATAGTTTTTGAATATGTAAATGGACTTGTATCGTGATATCTGACATCAGAACAACTCACTACTGGTGGTAGTTTTATTTTGGACTTTTGTATATGATATGTTAATATATTATAAGACTTGGATATACCACTGTCTAATTAAGCAGGTAAAGAGTCCCAAGATATCGCACTTAACTCGGTTCGATCCGCCACCGGGTCGGGTCAGTCGGGCCGAATCGGGTGTGACACTTACCGTCTGTCGCCCGAGTTAGGAATTTAAATCAGTTCTTTACTTTAGTAGCCTCAACTTTTCATAAAATTGCTACTTGCTTTACTTTAAAAGTTTCTAAAAACTTTTCATAAACTATTTGCTTGCTTTGCTTTTGTTGTATCTTAGTAAACAAGGGAAACTTGTGTCTCTACCGTGCCAGTGGAAAGACCTTGTGTCCACGTCACCTTTTTTTTTTTTTCCGGTAATTATGGTGGAAAGACCTCATGTCTACGTCACCATATAATAACTAGAATTCTAACCCTATCTAACCATAAGTACCCTGCCTCTAGGTCGCCGGTACCATCATAAGTTTTAGCCCCTAATTTAGAGCGCGTTCTATCATGCCTCTCTCATCTTCCGAGACTCCGTGGTTCGACTGCTAGCCATTGCATATTCAGATAACCTGATCCATCGTCAAGGTACTCGCTACCTGGGTCTGCGGCCCTCGATGGTCTCCACAACATTCATTGGAAGCATTTTTCGATCTAAGAGTGTGCTCGACATTTCAGTGTTCTCCGGTGCGGAAGTCCCAGATCGACCTCTACGACCCTCGGGCCTAAAAACATAATGTCAGAATTTTAAGGTTAAAAGATTCAGTGACACTTTACAATATTTGATGTAGCAATGATTTATAAAACAACAGGGTTGCAATAGAAAACTTTATATAAAAAAATTTCGCAGGGAAATATTATGAAAACGTATAAAACAAAGAACTGATCGCTTAAACTCCGCTTCCGATACCAACTTGACATGGTATCAGATCTCTTCAAATCTTAAGTTATTGTATACTTATGCTCTGATACCAACTTGACAGACCCCCTTCCTATTACAGAAATCTTCCTAACTCCACAAAGAACTTCCCACCATGCTCGCCACTGACAAGTTACCATGAAGCTGCTTCTAAAACTACTGGCCACTGCCTTTGAAAACGTGGGTTATAAAATTTTCACTTTTTCTATCAAACACCCTTTAGATTTAACGAACTCAAGAAGATAAACGACGCACGTAGTCAAGCCCAAAATACAAAAATCACATGTATAAAAAAATACACTCCCAATATTTTCCAAAATCCAACTACAATCATAAGGACCTCTGGTCCTCATCAAAATATAAGATAAAAATCAATTCAACATAATTTCATCGCAACCTGTTTTTCTCAAAACCATGCATGCATATTTTACAAAAGATATTTACATATACAAAATGTCACATTTTAATTTTTACTTCACACCTTATCTTATATATAATCACAACACGCCTAGGATCGATGATCCCGAAAAGTCTTTGGGCTTCAACACTTGCACCTGAAAATTATTTTAAATGTAAAACCGTGAGCCAAACGGCCTGAGTACTATAAGTTCAAATGTCGCTGTCTCCTATTTCCAGAAAAATTCTCCCAATATAAAAATCAGACAGCTGAAGAGTTATAAATCGTTTATGAGAAAACCGAAGTTTTTGCTATGAAACCATTTCGAAACTATTTATGTCAAAATGGGCTCAAAACTAATTGGCCACAAAAACTGCTCAAAACTATTTCGCCGCTGGAAAACTCGTTTCGTTGGTGTTACATCTGAAAGTGCTATAACAGAAATCAAGTACCAACCATCAGGCCCATATATGAAATACCCTAGAAGTGATGCTCAACTCTAACCCGGCATCGTAGTGAACCTCTTAACACTACCCGGCTTAAGATGGTCCGTTGAACACGCAAAGTGGATCTATATAGCATAATGGAAACTCGACCAAAATGCCTGAGGGAACCTCGAACCAACACCTCATCGCTATAAAATGTCACCGCTTAACTATATACTCGAATGTGCAAAGAGGGCTACTCACTATATAAATATATACTAGATCTAACCCCAATTGCCGAATTGTGCAATATAGTTGGTCATAATATCCATAACATCGCTTTTATGCACAATCCGAAATACATCTGACGAAACTAAGCCGCCATCTAGGGCTTTGCTAAACCAGCCAAACTGCTTCTAAAATAATCGAAATCAAACTTTGTCGAAAGTATAACAATCGAGGTAATAAAATATAAATCTATTTTCAAACCACTTTACAAACTTGTAATTTAAATACTTTTGTTTTAGAAAATGATTTTGAGTACTCACTTTTTCTGCTTACTAAACTTGAGCACTACTCCACAACTTTGCCCGCCTTTGCTTTTAGCCTAAACATTTGATGTATTAGACCACATACATCAGCACAACCAACCAAATACTATTCGCTATTTACTATGCACGATTTACTATGAACTATACAATATGCACTATGCACTATGCATTATTTACTATGCACTATGCACTATAGACTATACACTATGCACTATGCACTATGCATTATTTACTATGCACTATGCACTATAGACTATACACTATGCACTATGCATTATGCATTATTCATTATGTACTATGCACTATGCACTATACATTTTTTTACTATGCACTATGCACTATGCATTATGTACTATGCACTATGCACTATGCATTATTTACTATGCACTATGCATAATGGGATTACAATGATTCACGTATTTACTATTTTATACGTATTCATACGTATGGCTCATTCTCAATGGAACCGGGCGAAACTCGTGATTTTGGTCACTCACGCGTAGCTCCCCGCCACAGAGTAACTTCTTACCTATTGGTCCGAAAAGCACACCACTCAGAATCAGAGATCCGAGAAAGTCCAAAAAATTGAGGATTTTCAATATTTACCCGCGAATCCCTGTGAAATCCTGTGTTTTCAGACCACACGCACTCGCCGCAAGGCAGCACTTTTTCGTGTTTATCCCGACGAATTTCAAGGTCAAATTTTCGTGAATCGGTGTGCGAAGCTTAAGAGAATAAAAACTAAAAATAAAAAATCATTCTATCTCTGCCTCGTGTTTCCGGGAAGCCTCAATTTTCTTTTTTAACATCTTTATGTTTGTTTTGTTTTTTTTTTTCAAGTGGGACCCATATGTCCCTTTTTCTTCCTTTATTGGTATGTTTCAGTCCCGAAACAATTTATTTTGTCCTGGTTTCAATTTCATTTATCTTAAACATTATTCTTATATATTTGCCATTTTTCTAATTTTTCTAAAATCCCAAGCCAGGTTTCACTCTACACTCGTCGCCTAGAAATTCGTAAAATATTTCGACTGTCTCGGAATTAAACGAAACATTTCTAGGTCACTAGATTTCGCGAGACAAACTTAACGGCGTAGTCCGTTTCGTCATCCGAGATCTAAAGAATTTTCGAGACTTCCTTGAACTATTTTGGCAATTTATTATTATTATTTTACTATTTAAACTTCCCATTAATTCACATTTTCACCCCTCAAGTCTTAATTGCAAAAAGTGCCACAATTCTTTGAAAACTTAATAATTTATCCTTTGCAATGGCACTTGGTGCACAGATATCCCGCCACATATACTATGCACTCCATCTGACTCGGTGTTACAAAAACCCCCATGAGCTTAATTGTTCAAGGAAATAGGCCACAAGACAAAAACTTATTCCTTTTCACTAATTCTGCATCTTTACTTCTTCACCTTCATTGTAAAAATTTGGAAAAAGATTTTTCCCCCAAACTTGTTTTCCTTTATAGACTTTTTTCTGTACTAGAAACTGATAATTTGGGCTCTTTGTCGTAGGGATTATTTCATGAAGGAATTTAGGCTCGGCTTGTCGTTTAATGAAGAAATAAGGCTTATTTAGTCTAAATTAGTAAATCATTAGAGAATATGCTTTAGCATATATTGAAGGTGGGCTTAGAAATGCTCTTCAAACTCGCTACCGATGACCTCTATCACTCTTGTTGGTTGTTTTCACCTTAAGATTTCATTTCAACTGTAAGAATTCAATGTCTTCTGTGACTATGGACTCAACCCTCACTTCCCAAAAGATGTTCCTAATTCCTTTCATAGTTTCGTAAGTGTTGTTGACCCAAGTGTGTTATTTCTTCAAGACTTGTACTTATTTACTGTCTACTTACATTATTTCAACCAGTACTTTGTTCCATCAGCAATTACCATTTTCCAATTTTTGCAATCTATACTGAATTTAAACAATGCAGACAGCACTCCTAATTTCTTGTTTAATAATCCACCCTTATTCTTCCTGAAATTTTGTTCATGGGAAAGAACAGAATTGTTTATTTGATTCATGCACAGAAAAATGCATTTATTCTTTTCATGCTAAAAAAAAAATGACACAAACACAAAATTTCTCAAGTCATGTTCATTCATCAAAAACAATTAATTTGTAGGTCAACAAGAATTTTTATTCAAATATCAAAACAATTTCAATATTGTACAATCTACTTTCCCTACAAATAAGACTATAACTAAATCGAAAACTTTCTATTTCTTATCTAAACCCATATCTTCCTCCGAAGGTTGTAGCTTCGCCATTTGGTTCACTGCACTCCTCGAGCTTGCCCAAGAGGATTCTGGTTGTTAAACTACAGTTGTTAAACAAATTGGCGCCCTTCCTTTTATAGTGATTTTGCGTCTCTTGGGAACTACAAGACCATTTATTCTTTATTTAAATTTCAATGTAGGAATTGAATGAGGTTTCTCGAATTCATGCTTCTTTGCTATTTCCAATAAGAGGTTTTGAATTTGGGTGGAGAATATTGATCGTTTTTCTTGAGTTACAAATTCCCCGGATTATTCTTTGAAACTGGAGCATTCAAACCACCTGCTTAATCAAGACATTGGATTGGCCGCATTAATAACTATTTATTTCAAGATTTTGAATGAGGATGTGAACCGAAAGGTTTAAGTTAATTCTGGATCCGACCTGAAATTGGAGTGGGTCGTTGGCTCAATTTATTTCAATTTCATCAGATTTTTGCTTTTAATTGATGATTTTATTTTTAAGGAATCCTACTTTTAATGCCGGGACACCCAAAATGAGAGGTTTAAAATCCCACTTTTATTGAATTTGGGACTTTTCTGGTCGCAATTTCAGGATTTTTATTGCGACCTGAAATGTGGTCACGATAGAAAATTTTTATGTCACAACTTTCTCTTTTCTTTCCTTGCTTTATTTTAGTCATGACCTCAGTTTCACTGTTTCTACTTCCTTTTCTGTTTTATTGCTTCCACATCCAGCATTCTTGGTTGCAACTTTTTGGATTAGTGTTGCGACCCGTAAAATTTTGGGTCTTCCTAAACAATTAAATTCACAGCAATTTTACTTTATTGGAAACTAATCAAGACAACTTACAACTCAATTCATCTTCTTCATGCAAATATTCAACAATCATCCACTATGCACTCATCCAAAAAATTTCAAGCACCAAAACAAAACAAATTCTCCCAAACTTTCAATCATGCTATGCGTCGAGATAAAATTTAAATAAAATCAAGAAGTATATCGCCTCTTTTGCCTCTTATGCCGATCAAGTTTGATCAGATGCTCTCCTTGCAAAACTTTCATTTTATCGCAAATGAACAAAAATATTTACCTACTTTCCAATCAAATATGAATCAAATTCATAAAGCTATTAGAAATGTAAACACAAAATTGTAAACTATAACAAGAAAAACTTAAACAAACTGTCAGGATTGCCTTCCACAAAGTCGCTTAATTTTAGTCTTTAAATGGGACTTTCGTCGCCATTGTTATGTTTCTTCAATTTCCCTTATTCAGAACTAAGGGTTACTCTTCCAATTGCTTTCTCCCAAGGTAGTGTTTTAATCTCTGACCATTAACTTTGAACTCCTCATGATTCCTGGTTCTAAGTGTCACTGCCCCAAACTGTGTGCTTGATACCACTGTATATGGTCCACTCCATTCGATTTAAGCTTGAATGGAGAGTCTTACCTCAAGTCAATACCAGACTTGATATCCTCGCCTTGAATTCCTCCTCAAAATTCTTGATCATGCCATTTTTTTTGTTTATCCTCAGATTCTCGCACTAATACAAAATTTCATTCCTCAACTCTTCCAATCCATTTAATCGGAGTACTTCTCTTGCCAGCCTTTGAAATCAAAATTAAGCTTCTTTGATGGCCCACATAGCTATATATTCTAGCTCAAGAGGTAGGATGACAAGGTTTTCCAAAGACAAGCCCAGATGGGGGACATTCCATCGGGAGTTTAAAAGGAAATTCCGTATGCCCGCAGTGCATCATTAAGCTTCAAAGACTAACTTTATGCCGAACGCATAATCTTTCCGTAATTTTCTTTATCTCTGTGGAAATTTTAGTCATTTCATTTGCTCGAGGATGATAAGCTGTTTCATAATGTGTTTGATACCATATCTGCTCATGAGTTTATCAAACACCTTATTTGCAAAATGGCTCCCTCCATCATTGATTATGGTTCTGGGTGTCCCAAATCTGCTGAGCATATTTCTTTGTAAAAATCCCACAACTATATTAGCATTATTCTTTGGACAAGCTGATGCCTCAACCCATTTTGATACATAATCCACAGCTAGGAGTATGTATATATTTCCAAATGAAATCGAAAAGGCCCCATAAACGACCCCATACATCAAATAATTGCACCACCGTAATACCTTACAAGGGCATCTCATGCCTTTGCTGATATTTCCCATTCTTCGCATCACATAATCTCACCCATTCAAAACAGTCCTTAAAAATAGTAGCGCAAACCCTCGACCGAGAATTTTGTGGGCTGTTTTATCTCCTGTAAAGTGTCCTCCATATGGTGATGCATGACATTCTTGTAAAATCTTGCTTTGCTCACCTTCTGGTACACATCTCCTTATAATCA
Organism: Tetrastigma voinierianum; assembly: GCA_016808115.1. NCBI lineage: Eukaryota > Viridiplantae > Streptophyta > Magnoliopsida > Vitales > Vitaceae > Tetrastigma > Tetrastigma voinierianum. Next base: position 135,123 of record JAEQBH010003808.1, read on the forward strand.
GATCAACTCCTCTTTTAAACAATAATGGGTCATCCCATATGTAGTACCTGCTGTCAGTCCTTAGCTTTTTTCTTTGATGGTAGCTGAATTCTGGTGGCATAATTTCACAAGCTAAGAAGTTCACAATATCAGCATACCAAGGTGTTTGGAGTGATAGCTGGAATTCACATCGCTCATCTAGAAAATTTTATAAGCATTTCTCTTCTTTTCTCGTACAAGAGGTTCTTCCACTCTTGACAAGTGATCGCCTATCACATTGTCACAACCCTTCAGCTGCTTATTTCTAAATCAAATTCTACAATACGCACTCCACCGATCGCCTTGGCTTTGCTTTCTTTGCCATTAGATAATTTAATTGTTGCATGATCACAGTATAATAAAATACCGGACCCCAAAATGTATGGCCTAAATTTGTCACATGCAAATACTATTGCCAAGATCTCCTTTCGTAGTAGAGTAATTTTCCAGCTTCATTAAAGGTTTCATTGCATAAGATACGGCCTCAACACTTTTTCATCTTTTCTCTGTTTAACATGTACTCCCATTGCAAAATCACTGGCATCACACATGATTTCAAATTCTATGTTCCAATCTGGTTTTGCCATGATGTGGGAGCTTCAACTAGTCTGAATTTGATTTATTCAAAAGCCTCCTGGCAGGATTCATCAAAACATAACTTGTTATCCTTTTTCAAAGAATTCGCATAAAGTGGTTCAGGAAATTTTTGAGAAATCTCTCGATAAATTTTCTCAGAATCTAGTATGTCCAAAGAAACTCTAATTCCTCATCAGAAGGGTGGTGATTCGTGCTACGTAGGTTATCCTGAACAACAAAATTTATATCCTGTTCTCCCATCACGAGTCAAGCCACTGCAGATAGCTATTTTAGTCGAACACGGATGGGGTTTTCTTCAGACAAATGATTTAAGTGAAGTCAAAATGGTGAATTAAATTTGGATTTTAAGGTTCGGGGTAAAAACAGATCGGGTCGTTTCACCGACCGAATCTAAAATAAGAAAAAATGTAAAATAGAACCCCTCAAGTGTCTGCCACCGGTTTAGGGTTTTAAGGTAACCAACATGTCCCTGCATTTTTCCTCATACTGGGGTGATGACATATAGTCATTTCCGAACCGGATTCTTCATTAGCTTTAAAAACTAAACCTTATGATTTTCCCTTTTGAAACATAGCATTTAAATGGGCATAAATGTTCTAGAAGGAAACACATCTCAAAAACCCTACCTACGATAACTAGCAGAGACACCAATCGAGCCTCAATGGATCTAGTGAAAGTATCCATTGAACCCAAAAGCTTGCCAAGTACACATTACGTAGAGCATGCTTAAGAGATTTTGAACCTAAGTGAGAAGTGTGAACGAACAATCATAAATGCGTGCGTTAAAAACAGGAACCGTCACTACCTAAATCCTAGGCGCTGTTCTCCTTTCAAGGAGGAAGAGGTTCAGCCGAACATCCTCTCGAGTTGTCATCCTCAGAGGAGGTTTGGAAGCCGAGAAAATGGAAAAGAAAAGGAAAGAAAATGAAGCAGAGGAAACTGAGAGCCGAAAGCTTCAAAATTTATTATGAAGTGATTGATGTTTACAAACTCGACTCTAGCTATATAGTATGCAAGAAAGCAAGGGAAATTACAAAAAACAAACCAAAACAAAGGCTATTACTGTGGGTAGAAAGGAGAAACCAAAATCCGAGTCGTTTGATAAAAAACAACATAGTAAAATTTCGCTATGGATTCTCGCTTATGATAGCGAAATTTCGCTATCATAGCAAAAATGTGAGGCATAGCAAAAATTTGAATTTTCGCTATGCACAGTAACTTTCGCTATGATAAAGAATTTTCGCTATCATAGCGAATTTTCGCTATCATATCGAAAATATGGCATAGTGAAAATTTCATTAGATTACGAAATTTTCGCCACTCATTGCGTAAAATCACCGTTCGTGACTGCTCCATTCTTCCTCGCTGCCATCGTTCCATTGCTCTGCCTAAACGCATCCCGCATTCCTCGTTATTTCTTTTATTTTATGCTCTTTCTTTCTCTTAGTTCCGATCTATGATGCTGAGTTTGACTCGAAGTTCTTCATGTTCGATCGACTATAATGATTAGCTCGCAAAACCGCAAATTTTCCACAAAATGCGATCAAGAATAGTAGGGACCTTTGATGTGTAAATCGGTTAATTAATGATTAGTATACAAAAGCACTCAAACCTATAATAAATAGGTTCAAAATAGAATTTTGGGAGCTAATCACACCCTTAACCTACACATTGCTAGTCCCTTAGCAAAGAAAGAAAGAAAGAAAGAGCATACAATCGATAACAAAATAATGTCTACAAAAATTATATTTCAAAAGGCTGTGAATGAGTAATGCCTAACCCTAAGTAAGAATCACGTCAGGTCCAATAACTATCATGAGAGAATGAATGTCATACAAAATTGAGTATTAAAATAGCTCCTTCTTGGTGAATCAACCATAAACTTCCACCAAGATCTAAGTGTTTGTTTGATCAGCTCCCAACAATAAACTGCCAAACTGCACTATCCCCCCAACCTAGCTACTGTCACAACCTAGCATGCTAACCAACCTAAATAGATCAGGACCCACCTCTTATTCCACAATTCTTTTTGTGTTGTAGTGTGCAATGCTAAAAACTCGACTTCACCAAAGTCCGTGTAACGGGGGTCCACTGATGACTCCCAACCAATTAAGGTTTAGGGCATCAAGTCAAAAGGATCAGTCGACCACAAACTCTTCAGGTTTCACCCCGGACTTCGAATGACTTGGAGAATTAAGCACCTACAACTCGCTAAACTCTACCCATCCACCCGTGTAACGAACACTAAGTCGATGACTCCCAACCAGTGAAGGTTTAGGGCATCGGGCTTTAGCGTTTTCGCCATATACCCTCGGATCGTGCTCGGGTTTCAAGGCAAAGCGTTGCAATTTTCTTCTTTTTCTTTTTCTTTTTTATTCTCGAAGACACATTGGCCTTCTATTCATGGGGGTCCTTAACCTATTAAAGGTGGTCAACGACACTAGGATAGGTTGCGCAAAGTAAAGGAGGTTGCGCAGTTTTTTAGCATATCATTGAAACCTAATGTGCTCAGTGTATGGTTAGCTAAAGGTGGAAGAAAAGGTCAATCAACAAGAGTTCAACTTATTATCCACTCAAATTCAGCATGGAACCAATCTACCATCAATAGAATTGGACAAAGTTTCAATTTTTCAAACTATGGGCTAGGCACACACAAAATTTTGGTTGCAAATGGGTCCAAATTTTTGAAAAAAGTAAGTCAGAGTAGTATAATAGCTTTATAGAAAGGGAACCCATTGTAAGCCACCGAGCATAACAAAATAGGCTTGCTCATAATAGTAATAAAAGCATAAATACAGCCACTTCCTTGTCTTCCCCCAACCCAAATCTCTGTCCTAAACGGGGCCTTGATTGGAAAATTAGAGAAGGAAGTGTTACCTCCCTGATGAGATGTGATCATTGTTGGATAGGAGACTTCGCAAGCTTTCCATCAACACCTTATTCACTCCGTTTGGGCTTTAAATGAACAAGTTAGGAGAAAAAAAGAGAGGAAAAAAGTGACCAGTTGGAGAATTTTTAGAATTACACCTTCATAATAATTTTAAAAATGTTCTTCTGATATATTTGGATTCTACACTCTCTAAGCTTTCCAACGATACCAAAAACGCCTAAAACGGAATTCGGATGAAAAAGTTATGAGCGAAACAAAGCTGGAGATAAAACAGTGTATGATAGCGAAAAATTTTCGCTATCATAGCGAAATTTCGTTATGATAGCGGAAATATTTGTTTTTTTTGCTTGTTTTTTGTTGCTTGTTTTTTTAAATAATAAAAATAATAATAAAAAAATAAAAAAATAAAAAACGATTTTTTTACACTTTTTTAATATAAAATTAAAATAAAATAAAAAATAATTTTTTATACTTTTTTTAAATAAAATAAAAATAAAATAAAATAAAACATTTTTTATATATAAAATAATAATAATAAAAATAAATAAAAATAAAATAAAATAGAAACAATGTGCACTCGCTTTGTTCTTAATGGGGAGACAAAAATTTCGCTACATAGCGAAATTTCGCTATGTAACGAAATTTTCATCTTCCAACACTCGCTTTGCGAAAATTCTCATATGGCTGCGAAATTCTTCCTCCTCGTCTAAATTAGAGAAAATCTAGTTAAAAATTAATAAATCAAAATAAATACGATAAAATAAAACAAAACAAGAAAAATTAAAACAAAAAGTGGGCGAATGCCGAGGTTCGACGCCCAAACCCAACCAGCACCCAACCTGTAACACCCCGAAATATACCCTAGTAGTTTCTCGGACTTGCTTAGTGGTATATTATGTTAAATATGAATTTTTCAAAATAAAATTAGAGACCAAATGAATATTAGAGACAAGGGCAAAGTGGTCTTTTACCACTTGAGGACATGAAAGCCATAAAAGCATAAGGTTATATGTAATTGTGGAATTTGAGGAAGATTATGGGTCAAATTAGAATATGGCATAATTTGAATTTCAAAAAGGGAAGAACCAAAGGGCTTAAATGCAAAATGAAGACTTAAAACAAAAATGGATTTTTCCTTGTCTTCATGCATATCTTAACCTGGTGTTGATTTAAGACCAAAATTGGTCTCATTTGAGGGAGACCAAACCGTAAAAGAGAGAGAGGAAGGAGAGAAGAAGAAGAAGAGGAAGAGATGAAGAAGAAAGGAGGAGGAGTTCAAGAAGGATTCAAAGGTATGGAACTATATGGTTTTGTATGGATTTCTTGTTTAGATATGTAACAGGTTAAATGCAGGAAACCTAACCCTAGAATGAATTTATGTATAGAAATCATCAAGCAAATCCCTTTGTTTCTCTAGGGTTTTGCTATGAGATGACTCTAGAATTCCCATTACATGTTTTTGCCCTAAGGCATGGGAAGTATTAATATGATTGTTCTTGTTCTAGGTTTTGATACAAAGGGATCCTAGATTTCTTGAAGTCAGGGCTGAGTAAAACCCCCAATTGGTAGAAAAATAACCACATGGAATCATCACATTTATGTGGTTTCATAAAGAATTGGTGGACCTTAGTAGTGTTCTTGATTTTCACCTATGGGTTTTCAGGTTTTTGAGGTTCCATAGCACCAATTTAAGTGTCAGGAATTGTTTTAGATGAATCTGCTGGTTTTGAGTTATTATGAATTATAGAAGTTATGGAGTGAATTGGCATCAAAAGTGGGAAAATAACAAAATCTTAAGAATTTTCGAAGGTGTACCGGTACATGAACAGTAAAGGTACCGCATTGTCTCACTGCACAAAGGCACTCAAGACACTCTTGGGGTGTACTTCTGCACATCCTCGTTTTCCAAGTTTCACCAGTTTTTGTATTTTGGCCATAACTTGTTCATTTTATCCGGGATTGAATGATTCAAGTGGCCAATTAAAATAGACTTCAAGGAAAATCAAACCTAAAGAAATAGGAATCGTCAAATTCTGATCCTAAGTGGCCTAAAAATTCGCTCAAAGTGGGGCCATGTGCAAGCCAAATTCTGGTTCCAGCTTTGAACATAGAGTAGTCCGGGTTGTTTCGGACGTAACTTGAGTTTCGGTGTTCAATTAAGATTCAAATTGAGAAGAACCCTTAGCACCTTAGCTTTAAAATAGTACAAAGAGATAGTGCCAAATATGAAGTTAAGATCCCGGAAAAAATTAGTAATACAAACTGTTCTAGTGTAATCCGGGTAAACCAACTAGTTTGGCATGAAAATGTCATAACTTTAGTTTGGATGATCCGATTGGATTGATTCCAATTCCTAAGTAAAGTAGATTCATAGAGGAATAAGAATATAAGAATGAGGATTGCAGACATCATACTTTATATATGAAGTGCCATATGTAATAGGCATGAATCAAGGAAAATGTAAAAGGAAATATAAAGGGAGAGATGTGGTTCAAGAACATGAATGTGATATGGAAAATGAAACGAACTGGAACATGAATATGACCATGAAAGGCACAAGTCATGAACACATAATGTAGTTGTTATATATGATTACTAATACATATAAACTGTGAGATAACAAATGATAGGAATTTATGAATGAGCATACATGAATGAGTATACGCGAATGAATATGTGAATGTGTATATGAAATGATTACGCAAATGAATTTATGAATGAGTATACATGAATGAGTATACGCGAATGAATATGTGAATGTGTATATGAAATAAGTACATAGATTGAGTATATCTTTGAAAAGATAATACGAAGGTGATTATGGAATTGAAATTGGATATTTGGAAACCGAATCAATGTGAATGATAATAAAGACGGGATTCATCAAACGGAATCCATCATAAATGTAAATACGAAAGTGAATATGGATTGAAAATGATATTTGAAACCGAATGATCGAATGATGATAAAGACGGATTCATTAAACGAACTGGCCATAAATGTGGAATTAATTGATATATCGAATGAACCGCCTCGACGATGCACAAATTCCGCATCCATGAAGGTACCAAATTTTCCAATGTCCCACTCGCTGATGCCTGGCATCCGCCATGATACGCATGGCATTGAAGAAATGTCCCACTGGGCGGATGCACCAATCGCATCCGCCTTGGATGGCGATGATGATTTAAGTGATACCACGCGGCTCGATGCGTTCCTAAACGGCATCCGCGACGGAGAACCGGTTAGCGGATACCATGCCTGGGATGCACCAAACGGCATTCATGACGGGAGAACCGAATAGTGATATCACATGTCGATGCACCAAACGGCATCCGCCATGATGGGAGAACCGAATAAGTGATGCTCACGTGGTCGGGATGCACCAAACGGCATCCGCTATGATGGGAGAACCGAATAATCGATACCACGGTGGGAATGCACCAAACCCAAGATCCGTCATGATGGGAGAACCGAATAAGTGATACCCAATGTCGGGATGCACCAAACGACATCCGCATGACGGAGAACCGAATAAGTGATACCACGTGGACGGATGCACCAAACAAAGATCACCATGATGGGAGACTGAATTGTAAATAGACACATTACCGAATGATAAAAAGTGCGGGATTCATTAAACGAATTGCCGAAATGAATTGAATAGCCATGATATAACCAACATTGATTTGTGCGTAAATGATTTTTATGTGAATGCTTAAATCTCATAAATTGAATTGTGAATTGAATTATTGCATTGAAAATGCATGTTGTGATATGATATATGATGTGTCAAATGAAAGCATGCGAAAATGAATAGCATGAGTTTATGTGGATGAAAAGGCATTATTTTGTAAATGCATGTTATTAAGTGTGAATGTTAAGGTCTTAATTTGTAAATGGTCATGGATTGGGTTCAAAAGAAGTGCTTTCATTAATTAAAAGGTCTAAATGGAATAACATAAACCACATGTTTTGGAAAGATAATTGAAAAAATGTTCGAGTAAACTCGGGCTCCAAACTGGATCCGCCAAATGGTCAAGTCGGGATTCGAGTCGACACTTTGAAAATAAAAAATTTAATAAGATCACAAATGTTTGATTGAGTGAGTAAACCTGCCCAAATTGATCCGCCTAACCCGCCAAGTAGGGATCTAAGATGTGAAAATGAAAATTTAATAAAACGAAACTAAAAGGATTTAACTGCATCCCGCATCATGAAATGTAAGTTCTAAAGGAGTTGATTAATGGCTTCCCGTCAGTGGATAATGATAAGAGTTCAATATGTATTGGTATTAGTTTGATTGACTCGATGAATTTAATATGACTTGATCTCGTTCACCGCTATCAGATAATGCATAAGTTTACTTTGAATATGATTTGATCTATCATACATGTAGTAGATATGAGTTAACACGTAAAAGACATGACACAGGGAAGTAATATGAACAAGATAATGATAAGGAATCTGAAAAGAATAAAATCTACATGTATATTATGAGATGAGTTAGAAGTCACATAAGAATAGGCTTCGATATATGCATAAGTAAAAGTAAATGTAAAAAGAGAGTGACGACGATTTTGTTATCAATGTTAATGCCTATATGTTCCACTGCGCAGTAAGCTTAGCACGAGTGTTCAATCCGTGTAGGTACTGAAGAGGAGATAAAGAGGACAGGACATTCCACACTAGCGGTACGGGCCATCTCAGAGATAGGTGCTCACCAGCACTGTTTTCCGCAATCTCTGATGTTTGTATTAGATATGTACATGTATAAGTATTTGTATAAGTAATTGGGACTTAGCATATGTGTAGAGATTTACGGATACTACTCCGATGGTAGTTCCTTTGTATATGTGAATGACTTTGGTTATTACAAAATTTATTTGTATACCCAATGTATGTTGAAACAAAATATTGTCAGATAAAAATAAAGTAAAGAGTCCCAAGTATGTTTCGCACTCGAAAACCGGCTCGATCAGCCAATCGAGCCTGACCGGAATCTGGCGTGATGTAACCATCCACTATGCCATGCGATAAGAAACTACCAGCCTTTGATGTAGTGGCAATTTTGTACAAGGCCACTAACTTCCTAAAGTTTTGTAGGCAAAGGATGGGGCGGCTCAGGCCGGGTGCTTCAGGGTTTCTTGGTTAGGATTGTGATGCGTGTGAGGGCGTGGATATAGACCGAATCAAAAGAGGGGGGGCAGGGTAAATTGTTCTCAGGTTCTTCCACCGTCTCTACCAACAATGTGGGGATCCCATGCGTACAAGAAGACCAATGTCCGAGGATTCAAAATTTTCTACTGTGCCTTTAGCCTGTGAGACGTTGATCCTCACCATAGTGTCACTCCGTGCACACTCCTCTCGATTCTTCCCTTGATGATCGTCGCTAGCAAGATTTGAATAACATCGCAGTCGTCAAATTGATGACCCACTTCACTTTGAAACCCATCTAATTTTTTTTCCAGGGGGTTCTCCACAGTATGGATTTTTTGACTCAATTGGGCATTGAATTTCTTTTGTTCTTCCAATAACATCACCCACCAGTTTGGTAAGGTTCAGAATGCTTGCTCAATCGGGAGATTACCGTGGTGGTTGAGGTCGGTGACAAAGGCATACTGCGGGATGTGGAGTGAGGTGCATAAGTCGGGATAACATCAGAGGGTGTACTGGTCCATTGGTCTCTATATTCCTCAGACCCATGGGCCGGATTTCTCTCTACTGTGCTGCTGCCACGCTATGGAAGGTTCCTCAGAGTCCCTCATTGTCATGTATGCTCTAGCTACTCCACAGGTACTCACTATATTGTTCTCCTTTAGGTGTTCCATTTAATTCTAGTTCAAGCTCACTGAACATAACTCAAGAAGAAAAATGCAACACAAGACAACACAAACAACTCTCGCAAGAAGTTTCTTTTCTTTCTTTTTGGTGAAACTAAAAGAAAATGACAAAGAAATATAAAACAATTAACCAAGATTGTGGATTTAGGATCATAAAGTGTTCCACAAACAATAAATGCACTTAGGCACCATCCCTAGACGCACTTGCATTTGATTCGTGCCACGTAGGGGTGATCTGGAATCAACAAAATTTATATCCTTTCTCCCACGCGTAGTCAAGCCACGCAAGATAGCCGGGTCAGGGTCAATACCTGGACGGTTTTCTGCATAAATGATTTGGCGAAGTCAAAATGGTGAAATAAATTTGGATTTTAAAGTTTGGGTAAAAACAGGGGAGATTGGTTGTTCACTGACTGAAACTAAAATAAGAAAAATAAAATAAAATAGAACCCCTTGAAGTGTCGGGCCACTGGTTTAGGGTTTTAAGGTAACCAACATGTCCTCGGGTATTTTTTCCTCTGTCAGAGATGATATATAGTCATTTCCTAAACCGGATTCTTCATTTATAAAAAACTAAACCCTAAGTGATTTTTCCTTTGAAACATAGAATTTAAATGGGCATAAATAAACAAAGTGTGCTGAAAATACATCTCAAAAACCATTCAAGGATAACTAAAGGTGAGACAACTAATCGCATTTCAATGGATCTAGTGAAAGTATCCATTGGAACCCAAAACCATTTTTGTGGGTACTCTAATTTCTAGGACTATGACTCTCAATCCCGACTTCCTTAAGATGTTCCAATTCCTTTCAAAGTTTCGTAAGTGTTGTTTGACCCAAGTGTGTTATTTTCAAGACTTGTACTTATTTACTCGTTTCCACTTACATTATTTCAACCAAGTACTTTGTTCCATCAGCAATAACAATTTTTCCAATTTTTGCAATCTATAACAAATTTAAATAATGCAAGACTTAATTTCCAATTTTTAATAATTCACGTACTTTATTCTTCCCCGAAATTTTGCTTCGAGAAAGAAATTATAATTGTTTATTTGATGCATGCACAGAAAAAGGCATTTATTCTTTTCATGCTAAACAGAAAATGACACAAACACAAAATTTCTCAAGTCATGTTCATTCATAAAAATCAATTAATTTGTAGGTCAACAAGAATTTTTATTCAAATATCAAAACAATTTCGATATTGTACAATCTACTTTCCCTACAAATAAGACTATAACTAAATCAGAGAAAAACTTTCTATTTCTTTATCTAAAACTCCATATCTTCCTCCGAAGGTCAGAGCTTCAACCTCATTTGTTCACTGCACCTTGAGCTTGCTCCAAGAGTGATTCGACTGTTAACAAGGTTGTTCAACAAATTGGCGCCATCCTTATAAGATTTAAGGCCTCTTGGGAACCATAAGACCATTTATTCTTTTCTTTAAATTTCATGTAGAATTGAATGAGGTTTCTCAATTCATGCTTTTGCTATTTCCACAGAGGTTTTTGAATTGGGTGGAGAATATTGATCGCTTTTCTTGGAGTTACAATTCCCTCGGATTATTCTTTTGAAACCGAGCACTAAAACCACCCGCTTAATCAAGACATTGATTTCTCAAGCTTCTCGCATTAATAACTATTTATTTCAAGATTTTGAATGAGTGATGTAGAACCGAAAGGTTTAAGTAATTTGAACCGACCTTGAAATTGGAGTGGGTCATATTCAATTCTATTTCACTTCATCGCATTTTTGCTTTTAATCGATGATTTTAGTTTAAGGAATCCTACTTTAATGTCTACACCCAAATGAGAGGTTTAAAATCCCACTTTTATTGAATTTGGGACTTTCTCGTCAAGAACTCAGGATTTTTATTATGCACCTGAAATGTGGTCACGAGATAGAAAATTTTTAGCCACAACTTTCTTTTCTTCCTTGCTTTATTTTAGTCATGACCCCGCTTCACTGCTTTACTCCTTCGTTTTATCGCTTACATCCAGATTCTGGTTGCAACTTTTGGATTAGTGTTATGCACTGCAAATTTTTAGGTCTTCCTAAACAATTAAATGTAATAAAGAATTTCACTTTATCCAAATCCAATCACATAACTACAACTCAATTCATCTTCTTCATGCAAATATTCAACAATCATCCACTATGCATCACATTCAAAATTTCAGCACCAAAACAAAATAAAATTCCCCCAAACTTTCAATCATGCTATGTCAGAGACAAAATTTAAATAAAATCAAGAAGAGTATATCGCTCTCTTTTATGCCGATTGGAAGTTTGATTGTGATGTTCTCCTTTTGCAAAACTTTCATTCCATCGCAAACGAACAAAATATTTACCTACTCTTCAATCAAATATGAATCAAATTTCATAAAGCTATTAGAAATGTAAACACAAAAATTGTAAACTATAACAAGAAAAACTTAAAACAAACTGATGTGGATTGCCTTCCACAAAGCTGCTCAATTTTTAGTCTTTAGCTTGACTACGCTATTGTTCTCGCTTTCTTCAATTTCCTTATTCGTAACTAAGGGGTTACTCTTCCAATTGCTTTCTCCCAAGGTAGTGTTTTAATCTTCGAACATTAACTTTGAACCTCATGATTGCTGGTTCTAAGTGTCACCGCCTAAACCGTGTGCTTGATACCACCGTATATGGTCCACTCCATTCGATTTAAGCTCTCGAAAGAATCTAGTGTGGAGTCAATACCGTGACTCGATTCTCCTACCTTGAATTCCCTCCCTCAAAATTCCTGATCATGCAATTTTTTTTGTTTTATCCTTGTAGATTCCGGCACTATCATAGGCTTCATTCTCAACCTTCCAATTCATTTAACCTGAGTGTTCCTCTTCTTTATGTACTTTGAAATCAAAATTGCTTCAATAGCCCACATAGCTTTATACTCTAGCCTAAGAGGTAGATGACAAGGTTTTCCAAAGACAAGCCTCAGAGTGGGGACATCCTGTGGGGAGCTTGCAAGTGTACCCTATATGCCCGTAGTAAACATCAAGCTTCAAAGACCAATCCTTCTGGGCCGAACGCATGCTCTTTCCGTAATTTACTTTATCTCCCGTTGGAATTTCACTTGCCCATTTGTTTGAGGATGATAAGCTGGTTCATAATGTGTTTGATATCAAACTTCATGAGTTTGTCAAACACCTTATTTGCAAAATGGCTCTCCATCACTGATTATGGCTCGGTGTCCTAAACGCTAAGAATATTTCTTTGTAAAAATCCCACAACCGTATTAGCATCATTCTTGGACAAGCCGCTCAACTCCATTTTGATACATAATCCACGCCTAGGAGTATGTATATATATTTCCAAATGAACTGGAAAAGGCCCCATAAAATCCATTCTATACATCAAATAATTGCACCACTGTGATACCAAGGGCATCTCCGCCTACGACATTTCCTATTCTTTGCATTGATCACACTTCACCCATTCAAAATGTACTCTTAAAAATAGTAGGCCAAGAAACTCGACCGAGAATTTGTGGGTTGTTTTATCTCCTGCAAAATGTCCTCCATATGGTGATGCATGACATTCTTGTAAATCTTTTTCGTCACCTTCCAGACATCTCCTTATAATCGTATCAGTCTTCTTTTAAAAAATAATGAGTCATCTCAGATGTAGTACCTTCTGTCAGTCCTTAGCTTTTTTCTCTGATGGTAGCTGAATTCTGGTGGCATAATTCCTTTCAAGTTATTCATAATATCAAGAACCAAGGTGTTCGAGGATACCCGAATAACTGTTCATCTGAAAAATTTTCTACTATTTCTCTTTCTTCTTCTTGTACAGTAGGTTTCTCCACTCTTGACAAGTGATCAGCTATCACATTGTCACAACCTTTGTCTTTTATTTCTAAATCAAATTCCTGCAATAACAGTACCCAATTGATCGCCTCGCCTCACTTTCTTTCTTCGCTTATTGGGATACTTAATCACGCATGATCGTTGTGTATAATAACATGGGACCTAAAATGTATGGCTTAAATTTGTCAAGCATGCAACATATTGCCGTGATCTCCTTTTCGCAGAGTAATTCTTCCTGAGCTTCATTAAAGGTTTTGCTAGCATAGTATATGGCCTCAACACTTTTATCTTTTCCGTCCTAACATGTACCCCATCAGAAATCACTAGCATCACACATGATTTCAAATTCTCCTCGTCTAACTGGGTTTTTCCATGATGGGAGCCTAACTAGTCCGATTTGATTTCTTCCAAAAGCTCCCGCAAAGATTCATCAAATAGAACTTGTTATCCTTTCAACCGCATGCTGGATTCAGCAAATTCTCGAAATCTCCGATAAATCTTCCAGAAAATCCAAAGATGTCTTAAGAAACTTCTAATTCCCTTGGATCAGAGTGGGTGGCATCAAATTTTATAATTGAAACTTTTGCTTGGTCTACTCAAGCCCCGCCGCAAAAATCACGTGGGGCCCCAAGACAATTCCTTTGTAACCATAAAATGACATTTTTTCCATTTCAGCTAGATTCTGTCCCGTACCTTTAAAGGCAAATCTCAAGTTATGCATAATTTTCAAACCTGATCCATACACTGTAAATCATCCTAGGGCTGATCTCCATAACTTCTTCCGCAGACATCATACCGGAAGGTACTGTGAGCATTACACAAACCAAATGGCATTTCCTAAAACCAAAAGTACTAAATGGGCATGTAAAAGTGGTTTTCTCCCCGATCTTCAGTGTATGATAATTGGTTATATCCAGTATCCATCAAGAAACAAAAGTGAGGGTGTCCCGTCAACTTATCCAAAGATTCCATCAATGAAAGGCAAGGAAATGATCCTTCGTCAGTAAAGATTCAATTTTTCAGAGTCAATACACACCCTCCATCCCGTCAGCGCCTGTAGGAATCCGCCATTCTTTTCATTTCTGATCATAGTGAATCCACCTTTCTTGGGAACCACATGCACTCGGCTTACCCAAGAACTATTTGATATAGCATATATAAAACCTGCATCTAACCATTTCAGAACTTCTTTTCTGACAACTTCTTTCATCACTGAGTTCAGCCTCCTTTGATGCTCAATAGAAGTTTGTGCATTATCATTCAGCAATATTCTGTGCATGCAAATGGAGGGGTTGATACCCTTCAGATCCTCAATTGACCAAGCGATTGCTTCCTTGTATTTTCTCAGAATTTTCAGCAACTTGTTCTACCACTAACGCACTCTGATATGATAACTGGTTTTCTCTTTTTTGGTTCTAAAAACTCATATTTCAAATGACTGGGCAATTCTTTCAATGTTAACCCTTATGCACTAGTTTCCTGCTCATGAGTTTGCTGTTTCTGGCTGCATACTTCATCTTGATACTTATTTATGTCGAGGATCGTTTCTTGTTAAACAATTTCAGTAAGATTTCACAATCAAGACTCTCAAGATACTGAAGATTCATCTCAATTTCATTGATAGAATGTTGAAGGATACAATCAGAATTCAATTCAACATTGAGAAGGCTATTGTTTCCTACAGCCATACAACTTTCTTACATCTACAATGTGATGTTCCAAACTCTATTATTAAAGTGCACTCGTCATTTCACCCTAGTTGTCGGCTTCACCTTTCGTACATCTATCATGCCCCAGCTCTAAGAGTTAGTCTTTCAAAGAACAAAGGAACTTGCATCTTCCTCCATCTGCATGACAACAAATCCGCCGAGAAGATGAATCTCCCAACCTTGACAAGTACATCTTCAAGAATACCTTCGTCAGCTACTGGACGATCGATTCAGAATAATCGATGTTTGCAGTTCCCAAATTAAGTCTCTCGCACAACCGGATAGAGGCATCAAATTTATACTAGCAAATGAATCACATAAAGCTTTCTTGAATTCATATTTCCTATAGAGCAGGGTCGAAACCGCTGGTGGTCCTTTCATTTTGCCGGGAGCTTTGTCGATAATAGCACCGCAGGTAGCAGTCAAGTTCACTATTCCCTCCTCGGCTATCTTCCTTTTCTTGCTCAGTATCTCTTTCAGAAACTTTGCATAAATAGGCATTTGGTTGATCACCTCTGCAAATGGGATATTGATTTCTATTTTCTTGAAAATGTCCAAGAATTTAGAAAACTGTTCTTCCTTCTCGTCTCTCCAAGTCTCCGTGGAAACGGCACTCAAGGTGTATGTTTCGGTACGCCTTCCTTCCTCGCTTTCGCCATTACCTCCTTCGCCGTTCAACTGCAGGCTCCTCTCCTTCCTTCCCCACTTTGTTCTTACCTCGCCTCTTCTCTTTCCTCTCTTGATTCCGTTGTTGCTCAAATCCTTCCCAATTTCTTAACCGAATCGTCACGCAGCCTGATTCTTTAAGTGTCACTAGGGAATGTACCCTTGCTCTGATTTGGCATATGTAGGGCCAGTTGCCCTACTTGTGTCTCCAAGTTTTTCAACGAGGCAATTGTATTCTTCTGAAACACTTGAGTATCAGACTGGAAGCTTCCCAAATACGCTTCGTCATGGAAGTGTAATAGTCTCTCATTGGTTCCCATGAATCGCAAAGATTTGTTTTTCAAATGGTTGAGTCCTCCTTTGACCCCTACAGTCATTTCGCTTTAACCCCTTGATGTTGTCGGGCTGAACCTCGGGTGGTTGCTGATATCCTTGTGGAGGATTCTGTCCATACCTCGGGCCTCAGGAAGGTTCCTCCACCATATGAGAAATTCTCATTGCTCCTCAAGCAGTCGGATCAGAATGTGTGGGAAGGTTAGATTTGGCTTGAAATGATAATTTCTTGGCTCATTCCACGTACTTAACCTCCTCAGCACCGTAAGAATCTTGTTCTGTTGGTACATCGCATTCTTCTCATGTTCTCTTTCCACTGCACCTATTTCATGAGCAGTGTGCATTTTTCCTCCTGTTTGTCCATCCTATGCATTATGGTATCTAACTTTGCCCCATGGCTGTCATTTTGCTCGCATCCATGACCCCTTCCTCCTCATTACATCCCTTGAAAACTCGATGGAGCTTCATATTGCATTTGCACAGTCTTCATCGATCTCTAAATTTTCAAAGACTTTTTCGTCAATGCTCCACAAATAGAAGCATCTATAATGCCCTTAGATGTATGATTTAAGGCATGATACACTATATACATCTGAGTTTTTAAATCAATTCCATGCATAGGGCACCTCTTCAGCAACCTCTTGAATCTTTCCTAGGCTACATATACGCTCTCATCTTCCCCTTGTTGGAATACTATTATCTCTTCTCCGAGGTGAGAGATGGGGAAAGAAGCGCCCAATTATGCTTCTACCAACTCTTCCTCTAAGTATCAACCCGAACCATATGGTATCGATTCATACCATGTGGTCATATCTCAAAGAAAATGGGAAGAGATGCAACTTTATCAATTCTAGTCTCACACCATTCAAATTTCACCAGATTTCCATCCCGAGAAATCTTCCTGTGTGCTGTCAGGGTCTTCGATGGGGGTGACCAAAGGAACTGATGCCGCACCATTGTAATCAAGGTCAGCTTTAGTCTGCATTTGCATCCACGTGAGGTTGTCTAATCAGCAGTAATATTGTTCCCAATAATAGCCCTAGAAATCCTCCCATCAGGCCGCACGGAGGCCTTCGCCGCCGTCCTCTCGTTCTGTCTGGGTCAGTTCTCATCTCGCTATAGGTGTCGCTTCTTTTTTGTCTTCTTAAGCTTCTAAGTGTTCTTTCCAATTGTCTCGCTGAATCAAGTCGAATCCTATTTTTATGCATTAAAGGATTTCAAATCAAAACACTCAAATTAATAGATTAGTCAAACTAAACAAACATTTTCAACATGGCTTGTTAAAGATTAGTGGTTGATGTAGTCACTGCTTGAAAAGCTATTTTTGTTCTTTTTCTTTTATAAAATGTCCAAATTAGCATTTCCCTCTTTTGTCAGAATATTGATCTATTTAATTCTTTCAATCCCCGTCAACGACGCCATAAAACTTGTTTGCCTTTTCTATATAGACTAAAAACCCCTCAAATTAACATAGTTACAAGAGCCTTACACTTCTCTTGCATCCATGTCACTTTGGATATGTTTGCTTGATAAAATAGTTTTCTCTTAATGTTCATGATTTAAAATACGTTTTCACAGGTCATATAAGTAGTAAAATCTGAATGTAAGTCCAAGTATCATTCCCATAGAGATTGGCAACGAATTAAAGATCAACTACTCCCACTACTAAAATTCCATACTATTTGGACTAAAAACTCATAGTTAAAGTTTTGTCTAAACAACAAAAATTAAAGATCCTATACTATTGAATATTATCAAACTAAGCTAAAACAAAAGTAAATGAATAAAAATAAATTGTATCTATAAGAATGGATTGAATCAGTTTCCTGTAAGAAACGAAAAGTATCAGTGAAATACAATGAAACAAATTAATTCCAAAGACTAAAGCACATTGCTTTGTTCTATGTAATGGATTTGATTCTCGTCTTAAGATTTCTAATTGCTTGAATCGATTTCCATATTAACGGTTAGATATCCTTTGCTTCTCTCAAGTCAAGATCAAACCAGCTACCTGTATTCCAAATTCTCTTGCAAGATCCTCGGGGCATTTTTCTCTCAATACTTTACACCCATTTCCAGCCTGATGCAGATCTTTTGCTTTTCCTTCTCGTGATTTTAAAGTTTCTACCACTTAATCGTGGCTCAACTCTCCAGATCTATGGTTCGTCCCTTTCCCTTGATTAGATCTAATGCTAACACAGGTTAGAACTTACCTTTAGATTAAGGTGAACTCTCTGACATTTATACTGCTTAAATACACCCTCCAACTTCACTATGAGAGAATGGGGATTTATCAAAATGAACTCGAGTTCGCAGGGTTCATCAATGGTAAATAACATACCCAAAAGAATGCTCCCGCCTCGTGAATCTCCGGTCGTGTCACATCAGGGCATCCCGATATCGAGTAAGATACATTCCCTCAACTGTATTAGTAATTACTATTGGGAACTTAACACCAAACGACACCAAATAAGTAAATTCAAACCCATATTAGCTCTCCATATTTGTGCAAGAGCATCAGAACTAAATGTAAATCAATCCAGCAGAGTCGCGCTCTACCATCGCAATGCGAATGAAGAAATGGAGCACCGATCGTTATAACCACCGTAATTGCAATAAAATCAGAAGAAAAATGAATTCAGAATTTGTCTAGATTTCAAATTTTCAAAAGTAATACTAAGAAAATAACATAAATAAAACCAGCTCTCTTACACGTCTCTCGCACAGCTCGTTGCATTCAAACTTAAAAGAAATAAACTAAAAATAAAGAAATAAAATCTACTCTAAACTATATTAATCGAGTCTTCCTTTCCCTTCCGGTGGTGAAGACGGAAGCTACTTACTATTCTAAAGTCGTTTCATTTATACTCAGAAAAATAGATCGGGCCTAATACCCAAAAAGCTCCATGTGAATTCCCAAAGAAAAAGCCCAGCTCACTGTTCAATGTCGCGACTTCAAGTTGATGTCACGACATGAATTTCTTGATTGCTCGTGGATCAACAAGGACTTTGTTTGAGTATAAATCCGCTTTTCAGAATCACATCAATGGTCACGACATCGTTTGTAGTCGCGACCTTATTTGCTCAATGTTTCTCCAATGTTGATGTCGCGACCTCAGTTACTTGTCGCGACATCGTTGTCTTTCTCTTCTTCTAGCTTCGAAAGGCGATGAATAGCTTTAGGTTGCATAGCTTCGTTTGTATGATGATTTCATGTCAGGACTTTGATTTCTCGTCACATTGTTGGTGGTCTTCTTCCTTCACAGTTTTACTTTATGTCGCGACCTCATAGTGATGTCGAATTCTTTTGCTGCCCATTTCTTTCTTCCGGTCGCAAGCTCGCCTTGCCAAAACTAAATTTCCTCCTTCCTCTTTTTTTAGGGTCACTTACCTCAAGTCGATGTCGCGACTGGATTTCTTCTTACTTAAATTTTTTCGGGTCGCGACATCAAATGATCGGGTCGCGACATCGTTGCGGTCTTTTGATCATTAAATGGTCGCAACTTCGCTTGTTTTATGTCGCGACTTCAACAAAGATGTTGTGACCTCAAATGTATTCCTTCATCAAAACTAATAAGTAACTTTGTTTCATTACAAGACCTTCGTGGTTTTCTATCGATATCCACGCCACGACATCGGCGATGTCTGACCTCGGGCTTAGAGTTAGTTGGTGTCGCGACATCGAGTGATGTTGCGACATTGATTTCTTCATTTGATATTTCCTTTGTCCCGACCATTACTTCACGCAACTTCTTTTCTTAAGCAATGACTTCACCCTTTAGACTTCTATTTCTTCCTAAAGCATGAATTTGGTGATGTCGTGACTTGAACCGATCGACAACTAAGCTCTGTCGGTGACCTCGATTTTCGCTATGACTTCAATTTTGGTCAGAACTGTTTATTCGATTAATGAAATTTTAGCTTTCATCGTATTTCCCTTAAAATGAAATTTGAGTAAAAGATCCACATTTCTGCAAATAAATCAAAATTTAACTCGTAATATACTAAGAAAAATGGATTAAAAATCTAATGAGTTTTTGGACTCGTCAAATTCCCCCAAACTTAACATTTTGCTTATCCCCAAGCAAAGAAAAGAGAGAATTGTTTGTCCTCAAACAAATAAGCTTAAAAATTTTTAAGGACATTTTTCTTTTTCTGATCCATACTATGCCTTTCATTCCACCTTTAACTGAAATAAGAGATACCAAAGATCATTTTAAATTCTGCCGATTCCAGAATAAGAACAGATCGCCTATCACAAATTTCACATGAACTAATGTATTTAAAACAATTTTTATTCAACAAGCATTGTTCTGTGTAAAAGTGTGTTCAATCCTTTTCATCTTCATGTTGAATTTAGTTAATCTTCTGGGAGTTTTCTTGGACTGTTTGTCAAAGTCCCATAAGCTTGTTTTTCATATTGATCTCCACTAATGTAGGTAAATTCAACCTTCAAGATCAATGAGGTCTCAAAGCCAATGTCAATTTAGGGTAATCGGGGTAGATAATGAAAATTTAAGTTGCAAATCACCCGCCTAATTTTCTCCGTATCTGTTATCTTCCAACTTTCTCACCATTTTTCTTGTACTCACGATTCTCCTCAATCTGGGCCTCGATTCTTCTTTGAATTCTTTTATGGAAATTTAACTTCCATATGAAATTTATTTAGGCTAGTTCTTTGTTCTAACTCTTTTTCTTTTTGTTTTAAGTTGGGAATAGTGCAATGTTTTGTCTTCTTAGGCTTTCTATTACCTTAGAGAACTTTGGGCTAGAAACTCCCATACCAGCTTGGTATTAGGTACTAGGTGTTAAACACCCTATGAGCTTAATCAAGTTCAATGGAAGAAGACAAAAACTTATTCCCTTTTCACTAATTTCTGTATCTTTACTTCTTCACCTCCTTCATTGTAAAAATTTGGAAATATTTTTCCCCCAAACTTGTTTCTTCCTTTATAATAGACTTTTTATGTACTAGAAACTGGATAATTTGGGCTCTTTGCTACAGGATTATTTCAAGGAAGGGAATTTAGGTTTTCAGTTGCTGTTTGTTGAAGAAATAAGGCTTATTTGGCTCAAATTAAGGAACTAGAGAATATGCTTTTAGCATATATTGAAGGTAGGCTTAGAAATGCTCAAACTGTCAAGGATGACCTCTATCACTTCTTGTTGGCTGTTTTCACCTAAGATTTCGCCTCAATCAAGAATCTAACAAGTTCTAGGACTATGGACTCTCAATCCTGAATTTCCCAAAAGATGTTCCTAATTCCTTTCAAAGTTTCGTAAGTGTTGTTGACCCAAGTGTGTTATTTCTTCAAGACTTGTACTTATTTACTGTCTACTTACATTATTTCAACCAAGTACTTGTTCCATCAGCAATAACCATTTTTCCAATTTTTGCAATCTATACTGAATTTAAACAATGCAGGCAGCACTCCTAATTTCCAGTTTAATAATTCACACCCTTATTCTTCCTGAAATTTTGTTCTTGAGAAAGAACATAATTGTTTATTTGATGCATGCACATAAAAAGGCATTTATTCTTTTCATGCTAAACAGAAAATGACACAAACACAAAATTTCTCAAGTCATGTTCATTCATAAAATTAATTAATTTACAGGTCAACAAGAATTTTATTCAAATATCAAAACAATTTCGATATTGTACAATCTACTTTCCCTACAAATAAGACTATAACTAAATCAGAGAAAACTTTCTATTTCTTTTATCTAAAACTCATATCTTCCCTCCGAAGGTTGTAAACAGCCCTCATTTGGTCTACCGCACTGAGCTTGCTCCAAGAGTGATTCTATTTATTAACAAGGCTAAGGTGAAACAAATTGGCGCTCTTCCTTTTATAGTGATTTTGCGTCTGGAACCATAAGACCATTTATTCTTTTCTTTAAATTTCGATGTAGGAATTGAATGAGGTTTCTTGAATTCATGCTTCTTTGCTATTTCCAACAGAGGTTTTTGGAATTTGGTGGAGAATATTGATCGTTTTTCTTGGAGTTATTAAATTCCTCGATTATTCTTGAAATGCGGTAATTAAAACCAATTGCTTAATCACATATCGATTGCTTCGTGATTAATAACTATTTATTTCCAAGATTTTGAATGCAGTGATGTAGAACCTAAAGGTTTTAGTTAATTTGGAACGACCTTGAAATCGAGTGGGTCAAGGCTCATTTATTTCACTTCATCAGATTTTTAAGTTTTTTAATTGATGATTTTAGTTTTAAGGAATCCTACTTTTAATGCCGGGACACCCAAAATGAGAGGTTTAAAATCCCACTTTTATTGAATTTGGGACTTTTCTGGTCGCAACTTCAGGAGTTTTGTTGCGATCTGAAATGTGGTCACGACAGAAAATTTTTACGTCACAACTTTCTCTTTTCTTTCCTTGCTTTATTTTAGTCATGACCTCAGTTTCACTGCTTTACTCTTTCTCTCGTTTATTGCTTACACATCCAAAGATTCTCGTTGCAACTGATTAGTGTTGTGACCAAAAAATTTTTAGGTCTTCCTAAACAATTAAATTCACAGCAATTTCACTTTATTCAAATCCAATCAAGACAACTACAACTCAATTCATCTTCTTCATGTAAATATTCAACAATCATCCACTATGCATCACATTCAAAATTTCAGCACCAAAACAAAATAAAATTCCCCCAAACTTTCAATCATGCTATGTCAGAGATAAAATTTAAATAAAATCAAGAAGAGTATACTCGCCTTTTGTCTCTTATGCCAATTGAAGTTTGATTGTTTATGCTCTCCTTTGCAAACTTTCATTTTACCCGCAAACGAACAAAAAATATTTATCACTTTCAATCAAATATGAATCAAATTTCATAAAGCTATTAGGAAATGTAAACACAAAATTGTAAACTATAACAAGAAAAACTTAAACAAACTGATGTGGATTGTCTTCTCCACAAAGCCGCCAATTTTAGTCTTAGCCGGACTTTCGCGCTATTGTTCTCGCTTAAATGTCCAAGAATTTAGAAAACTCTTCTTCTCTTCTTGCCTTCTCAAGTCTCTATGAATGGCATCAAGGTGGTTGCCGTACACCTTCCTTCTATTTCAAGCACTACTCTTCTAAGTTCAATCTGTGTGCTCTTCTCCTCTCCTTCCAGCCTCTTCTTGTTATGCCTCGCCTCTTCTTTCCTTTCTTTCCTTCCGCTTGTCGCCTCAACTCCTTCCCACTTCTTAACCGACCATGCAATTGATCTTCAGTGTCATCAGAATGTACCCTTGCTCGATTTGGCATATTTAAGGCCACTGCCCTACTAGAACTTCTAAGTTTTCTAACGAGGCACTTGTATTCTTCAAAACACTTGAGTATCGACGGAAAGCCTCCAAGTCGATGCGCTTCTATTCAGTGGGAAGTGTAATACTTGTCAGTCTCCCCATGAACTCGCAACATTTGTTTTTCAAATGGTTGAGTCCTCTTTGACCCCGAGTAGTCATCGCGCTTTCACCCCCTTGATGCTGAACTCGTGGCTGGGCTGACACTTGTCGAGGATTTTGTCCATGCCTTAGGCCTCTAGAAGGCTCCCTCCACCATATGAGAAATTCTCGCTGTTCCTCGCTGACTGTAATGTGGAAGGTTAGATTTGGCTTGAAATGGTAATTTCTGCCTATTCACGTACTTAACCTCCTCAACACCATAAGCAATCTTCTTATATTGGTACATCAACACTTCTTCATAAGTCTTCTTTCCACCGCCCTATTTCATGAGCAAGTGTGCATTTTTCTCCCGTTTTGTCCATCCCATGCATTATGGCATCTAATCCTTGCTCTCCATGGCCGCCATTTTGCTCACCCAGACCCCTTTCCTCCGCCGTTACCCCTTGAAAACTCAGATGAGCTTTCATATTGCATTTGGCCAGTCTTCTATCGATCTCACTTCTTCAAGACTTTTTCGTTTCGAATGCTCCACAAAGATGAAGCATCTATAATGCCCTTAGATGTATCATTTAAGGCATGATACACTATATCCATCCGTGCTTTTAAATCAATTCCATGCATAGGCACCTTCTTCAAAGAACCTCAATCTTTTCCCTGTGCCTATACGCCTCATCTCTTCCCTTGTTGGAATACTATTATCTCTTCTTCTCTCCGAGGTAAGAGATTTGTGGTTAGCTTCATCAAGATGCTTCTACCAACTCTTCCAACCACCAATCGAACCATATGGTAATGATTCATACCATGTGGCTGCAATACTTCAAAGAAAATGGGAAGAGATGCAATACCTCTGCTCACAATTCATTCAGCTTCATTGTATTTTCCCTCCTGAGAAATCTTCCTAGGTGCTTGCCTGGTCTTCAAAGTGGGTGACCAGTGAACTCGATGTCACGCACCATTGTAATCAAGGTCGTTTTTAGTTCAAGTTATTTGCATCCACAAGAGGTCGACCGATTGCGTAATATTGTTCCGAATAATAGGCCTCCGTAAATCTCCATCGTGCCGCAATGGAGGCCTTCGGCTCGTCCCTCTGCTCCTCCACCGGGTCATGTCTCATCTGCCATAGCCGTGTTTTCGCTTCTTGTCTTTCTTGCTTCTAAGTGTTCTTTCCAATCTGTCTCGCCGAATCGTGTCGTAATCCTGTTTCCTATGCATTAAAGGATTTCCTGAAATCAAAACACACTCAGATTAATAGGATTAGTTAAACTAAACAAACATTTTTAACATGGCTTGTTAAAGATTAGTGGTTGATGTAGCCACTGCTTGAAAAGCTATTTTTGTTCTTTTTCTTTTATAAAATGTCCAAATTAGCATTTCCCTCTTTTGTCAGAATATTGAACTATTTAATTCTTTCAACCCTAAACGACGCCATAAAAACTTGTTTGGCTCTTTTCTATATAAACTAAAACCTCAAATTAACATATTACAAGAGCCTTACACTTTCGTATCCATGTCACTTTGGATACGCTTGTTTGATAAAATAGTTTTCTCTTAATGTTCATGATTTAAAATAAGGGTTAAGTCTATGATTGACCGCAAGTGCACAGCTCATACAATAGTATAATCTGAATGTAAGTCCGTGTATCATTCCCATAGAGATTGGGCAACAAATTAAAGATCACTACTAATTACTAAAAATTCCATACCATTTCGACTAAAACTCATAGTGAAAGTTTGTCTAAAACAAAATTTAAGATCCTATACTATTGAATATTATCAAACTAAGCTAAAACAAAAGTAAATGAATAAAATAAATTGTATCTATAATGGATTGAATCAGCTTCAGAGAAACGAAAACTATCATGAAATACAATGAAACAATTAATTCCAAAGACTAAAGTACATTGCCTCGTTCATGTATGGATCCGATTTTTGTCCAAGATTCTAATTGTTGAACTGATTTCTCCATATTCACCTGTTAGATATCCTTGCTTCTCTCTCAAGCCTCAAGACTCAAAACCAAACTACTCCGTATTCCAAATTCTCAAGTAAGATCCGGCATTTTTCTCTCTCTCAATACTTCACACCCATTTCAATGACGCAGATCTTTGCTTTTCCTTCTCGTGATTTTTGCAAAGTTTCTACCGCTTAATCGTGGCTCAACCTCCGTGATCTAAGGGTTCGCCCTTCCCTTGATTAGATCTAATGCTAACACAGGTTGGGGAACTTACTCAGATTATGAACTTTATTATTTATATTGTTAAATACACCCTCAAAACTTCAATTATGAGCGAATGCAGGATTTATCAAATGAACTTGACTCTCGAGTTCAAGATTTCATCACGGTAGTCGAACATACCCAGAAAAGAATGCTCTCATCTCTCAGGAATCTTCATCTCTGTGTCACGCAGAGGGCATCCTGGATATCAGAGTAAGATACATTCCCTCAACTAGTATTAGGTACTACTATTGGGAACTTAACAATTCACAAACGACACCAAATAGGTAAATTCAAACCCAAATTAGTTCTCCATATTTGTGCAGGAAAGACTGTATCTAAATGTAAATCAAATCCAGCAAAGCTGCGCTCTGATTACTACATTATGAATTCAGAAATGGAGCACCGATCGCGTACAACCACTGTAATTTCAATAAAACTGAGAAAAAATAAATTCCAGTAATTTGTCTAGATTTCATAAATTTTCAGGCAGTAATACTAAGAAAATAACATCAATAAAAAAAACCAGCTCTACACGTCTCTGCACAGTTCGCAAATTCAAATCCTATTAAAAGAAATAAACTAAAAATAAAGAAATAAAAATCTACTCTAAACTATACACTGAGTTCCTCTCCTTTCCCCTTTTTTGGGTGGTGAAGAAGGAAGCTACTTTACTATTCTAAAGTTGTCTATTTATACTGTAAAAATAAATTAGGCCGAATCCCCAAAAAGCTCCAAGTGGAATTCCCAAAGAAAAATACCAGCTCACTGCTCAATGTCATGACTTCAAGTTGATATCGCTGACATGAATTTCTTGATTACTGTGATCAGTCGCGAATTCTTTGTTTCTATTGCAACCGCTTTAAATCAAGATCAATGGTCACACATCTTGTAGTCTCCAACCTTATTTGCTCGTTTCTCCAAGGTTATTAAATGCGACCGCTTACATACGCGACATCATGTCTTTCTCTTCTTCTAGCTTCTGAGTTGAGACAACAGTTTTAGGTTGCGACCACCATTCTGTTTGTATGATGATTTCATGTTGTGACTTTGATTTCTTATTCGCGATTGTGTTGGTGTTCTTCCCCGCCTCTCGTGCTCGAATTTTATGTAGTGACCTCATAGTGATGTCGCGACCCTTTGCTGCCCATTTTTCTTCCGGCCGCAACCTCGCCTCTTGTTGCAACCAAACTTCCTCCTTTCCTCTTTTCTGTGTCACGAATTCCTCGTTGATGTCGCGACTGGATTTCTTTCCCGCTTAGCTCTTCTTCAGCGATACCACGATCGGTCATGACATCGTTGCCTTGATCATTAAATGGTCTCAACTTCAGTTTCTGTTTTTATGTCTGATCAACAAAGATGTCGCGATTCAAATAGAGCCCTTCATCAAAAACTAGTTGCAACTTTGTTTGCTTGCGAAGACCTTTCGTGGTTTCTTATCGATGATCCACGTCATGACAACGGAGTGATGTCGCTGACCCCATTTGTATTTAGTAGGTGTCGTGGACATCAAAGGATTTTATGACATCGATTTCTTCATTTGATATTTCCTTTTGTCCACCACATTTCCTTTGTCGCAATCTCTCTTTCTTTAAGTAACGATTTCACCCTTTGGGACTTATTTCTTCCTCAAAGATGAATTCGTGATGTCGGACTTGGAACTGACCGACAACTAAGCTTCTCGTAGCGAATTCTCGATTTTCACTATGACTTCAATTTCATCAGAACCTGCTTATTCGATTTTTGCTGAAATTTTAGCTTTGCCAGATTTTCCCTTTCGCAAAATGAAATTTGAGTAAAAGATCCACATTTCTACAAATAAATCAACATTTAACTCGTAATATACTCAGAAAAATGGATTAAAAATCTAATGAGTTTTTGGACTCATTAGTGTCGTCCTTGTCAAGAGGGTTATATTCCCAATTGTGGCCGCTAACAAAGAAGTAGCGTTCCTTCCAAAGCCTGTGGGAAGAGGGAAGATTGGAAATCACCAAAGGAGCGCCAGTGCGTTTGGAAAAATAGAGGAAGCCCTCGGCGGTTTCCTTCACACTAAAAAGATAAAGGAGCAAAGCTATACTGGGAACACCGAGCCCCCTGTCCCTAAAGAAACCAATAGACTCAACCAAATACTCCCAAACTTTGGGCAAAGTTGAGAAGGATGCATGAAGTGTCAGAAAACCCTTTTATGAAGGGATGCAGAGGGAAGCGAAGACCATTATCGGAAGCTACTTCAAAGAAGCATACCATCTTAGGTACGGAAACCACATAGGAGGTCAAAACATCAGGGGACCGGACTCGGATGCCAAAAGGAGGTCGGTAACGCCTAGTGAAAGTGGCCCCATACAAGGGACCAACTTTGCTAGGACCCACAACCAAAGCATGCTGAACGACGGATTGTAGGTATTCTGACCCCCCAGGATACTTAATATGGTCTACTCTCCCCTTACCCTTGTCTAATGGAAAAGGGGGCACCCCTGGAGCATCTCAAAGATCGACCCCAGTCGAACGGTCGGAGGCGCCGCCAGTTCGCCCAGAACCAACAGCAGCCAAAGAGTCACCCCCAATATGCAGAGAAGAAGAGCGACCCGGACACATGGCAATAGCAAGAAGTGAGAGCAAGACTCAGCCAACCTAACCTTAGTGCCTCGGCTCGACAGGACACCAAAAAGAAAAAGACACAGCGGTCCCAAGAATAAAACAAAAAGCTACCCCAAAAAAGACGCTAGAAAAGGACTCGCACGTATGTCTCAAGAAAAAGGGAACCAACTCGCCAAGAGCCAAGAAAACTTCGTGGATCAGACACACAAGGCGAACGGTCGAGGGTATCCGCGGGTTGTTAAGGAAACAGAAGAAGTGGGCTGATGAGCGTGAAAAGTGAAAAGTCATCATTATCACAAGACATATGACGGTGACAAAGCCCTAACTAACCCAACCCCAACGCATTACGTGAAATTGCAATCGATAAGAAGACATGAAATTCTTGCCCACGATACCGTATTAATAAGGGCTGGGGAAACTGATAGGTCGGGAAAACGCCTGTGCCCACTATCCAAGCCCAAAGAAGTGGCGCGCCCAATGCAACATCCAGGCCCCTTGCGCCAGCCTAAAACGAAGGCCCAATCCGCTCGGCCCAAAGGCCGGT
Organism: Tetrastigma voinierianum; assembly: GCA_016808115.1. Taxonomy (NCBI): domain Eukaryota; kingdom Viridiplantae; phylum Streptophyta; class Magnoliopsida; order Vitales; family Vitaceae; genus Tetrastigma; species Tetrastigma voinierianum. Next base: position 163,780 of record JAEQBH010003808.1, read on the forward strand.
CTTGGGTAATTTGGAGGGCCTATATCCTGCCAATCAGATTGAATCTCGCCAATAAGGAAAATAGGATAATCCCCTATAACTTCTTATCCTGTGAATCTAACTAAATCTCCAGCTATATCTCATCAACAAGGAAATCAGATACCCGCGATAAATAGTTTATCCCGCAAATCGTCTGGATCTCAAATAAGGGAGGAGGATAATTCTCAATAAACTACTTCAGTCATCTCTTACTGTAACTGATAGCAAGAAATATCCCATCCAATGAAAGTAACTCTTACTACCCTCCAATTGGGAATAATATACACTATAAATACCTGTGCCACCCTTAATTATTATAATGCAAAAACATTCAGCCTCTAAGCAATCTTATCTTTTCTCCTACGAGGAACTCGACTTAGCATCGGAGCACACGGCGGCTTCCCGCCGACTCCACCTTCTTTCTTGTTTTGCAAAGGAGGCCACATCCAGAGCTCAAGTAGACTAAATTTCAAATGGCAAATCCGATCTCCGACCGGGACGATCTGTGAGCCCGCAGACTACCAATACAGCTCTGATTCCCATCCAACGACCTAACACGCCTCCACCCTGGCCCATTGAAAAGGACCATCAAAAAATAAAAAGGGCGATTTTCTGTTTCTAAAACCAAAAAATTGAAATTTCAATTGATAATTGTCTTTCAAAGATAATTATATAAATATAAATAACAATTAAAAATAAAATATTAGACATACAAATTATTTTTAAAACATATCTAAAAATAGACTAAAATATTTCAGATTTTAATAGTTTTTGTTTTAAAACATTATAAAATAATTTTCAAAAAATTGTTATCGAACAAACCATAAAATCTAATTTCCTTCTTTGGGCTAAATGAGACTCTACTCCAAACATATTTATATTTATTTATAATATTTTACTTTATTACACAATGATATTAAAGCTAGATTAAGGGGTATTTAGTTGGATTTGATTGAGGAAGATATTAGTTGATTCACTAATTCAATCTGCTTTCTATAAAACTCTTAGTTAATGATAATTGATTATGGCTAAGTACCTTCAAATGAGAAAAATTATTGAGTGTAACTTATTTTAATTCGCTCTTAAAATATTAAAATTATTTTTTTTATCCTTATTTTCTTATTTACATAAAAGACCGCTTATGAATTCAATTTTAGAACAAAATTTATTTTATTTATATTATAAATTTTTATAATTTTACTATTATTGTTTTTAATTTTTATATCTTTTTTATATATATACATGCATTGTTTTTTTTATATCTCTATTACGCCTATATAGGTAAATTAAAATTCAATCAACTATTTCACTATTTTACCAAGCAGTAATTTATAATTAACTACCAACACCAGCTATCAGTTGCACCAAATAGGCACTAAGTTTAATGACAGACCAAAAATTTTATTTTAGGGGGGCATCCATTAATAAAAATAAAAAACATTCAATTTACAACAAACTCTCAAGGTATCAATTCTAATATAAATACAAATATATAACACCAATAAGAATTTCAATATATCTATCATTATCATAATATATTTTAAAAAATATTAAATAAACTAAGAAATATAATGTTAACAATTAACATGAACTTTAATAACAAATCAAAAATTGTTTTTCAATAATAAATTTGATGTTATACTATTATTATCAATAATAATAAGTTTTAAAAAAAGAGTAACACATTTTTTTTTACAGTTAAATACTTTTTAGTTACGATGAAGTAAATTGTCCCTATTGAGACTCGAACCCGGACTCCTCCCTATGTCATGCCTTTTAAAACGTGCGTCACAAATTAGCTAGACATGATGGGCAAAAATAGTAATACATAAATTGATCATTTATTCTTTTAATATTTCAATGAAATTTAAAAAATACTAATGATAAGAAACTTACAAATTTTTTATATTCGTCTTTTTCTTCTTCTATTCTTTTACTTTTCTTCCTCTCTTTCACCACTTCACTCTTCTCTTTTTTTTTTTTTTTCTTCTTCCTCCCTTTCACTACTTCACATAGCTTTTAGGGTTTACTCTTATTATGTTCCTCAAAACACTTTAAAATATAAAAGTTTAATGGATTGCAAAAGGCTATAAGTTGAATTTTGTAGTCACAAAACTACTACATTTATTATATTATTATTCTATTTAGGTTATACTTTTGATTAAAGTCTTTAGGGGGAAAGGTTTTTTTTTTTTCAATCGTCAAGGGGCGTTAGTAGTTTTTCATGGGTATTCATAATAGGATAAAAAATTTTGAGGAGCATATGACCTGAGGCACATGATAAATCCGTCATTGATAAGTTGAATTTATCTATTAATTTGATATGTATTTTTTTCAAATAAATAGAAAATTGTTTCTATTAAAAATTTTGAAGACACTTTTATTATTTTAGATAAATAATATAAATAATAATGATAATAAATCATGTATTATAAATAAAAATTGTGGACATGATAGTGTAGTTGTAATTTGTTTCAAGGTGTGGCAATTGCAGTGGGCCACTCCATCAGAATGCCAAGTCCAACCCAGTAGCCCAACAAGCTTTTAGGCCAAGCAAGGCAAACCTGTAATGCTATTAGTGCACCTACTTGTCATTACGTACTTAGTCTTCCCGTTAAGTTCCTGTTTGGCACTTAGACAATTCACCCATTGGATGTTGCTAAGTCAGTCTCCCACTCGTCTTACTTGTTATACTCTGCTTCTACCCATGACTTGGATGCTAAGAGAACTCATAAGAGGACACTTGGAAAAAAGAAACTCTATTGAAGGAAGAACTCTATACTATGCTTTAAGAAGCTCTCAACTTTGGTTGTTTGGAAAATGAGGTTACCACATCTATTTATAGCCACCTATGGAAGTGTGTAGAACCCTTGAAGGTTCCTTACAAATCAAAAGAGTTCTAGAATTCTCTACTATGTACAAGTATATAAAAGAGGTCTCTAGAAGACTCTAGGATAATCTCCTACTCTCCATACTCTTCCACATAAGTGTGGACTTCTTCGGAACCTTCTAGAACCTTCCACATTCTTCTAGCAAGGGAGGTCTTTCCAAGTCTTTGGAATATTTCCACCTCCCTAAATAAACCCCTTAGGGTCATTTATACTTATGCATTCTCAAGTGGGGTCTCTCTTACAAGTGAGGTTGTGACTCTCCCTCATCTATGCTATAGATGTCCTCATTAATCTTCCTGCCTGAAACTTCTCAATATGCTCCTAGAACTACCATAAGGTGGTCTCACCTCAACCGGTTTACAGGTTTGGGTAGTCCCTTCCATTTCACCAAGTATTCTGTGTAGTGAGGAATACCTTGTTGCCTTATAACCCATTTTGTAATGATGTAGTCTATCTCCTTAGTGACTACCGTTGTTAAAAAGCCCTATTAGATATACTCCTCGTCTGATCTTCCATGTCCCCATAATATGGTGTTATTGTTGATATGAAAGACAGCAGGAATTTCAACTTGTGGTGGTCAACCTTATAAGATCCCGCTTCTACTCGTCCCAAGATAGGAAAGGGCCTTCAGATCTCCTCACAAGTCCCTCAGGCACCTTCAAGGACTTGAATTGTGGAGCATTTGACAAGGACTAGGATCTCTAACTTTGGCAATGTATGACACCCTTCACACCCACTTCTTCATCTTCTATAAATTCTCTCTAAGTATGAGCACAGTCACTGGCCGCCTGTATATCCCTTAGCAAGCTTGTAGGCCGGACTCTCCCCGTATCCCCGGGTGTGAGGAGTCATTGTCTGCTCCTTACCCTCAGATTACAAGAGATCTATGCCACATCTAGCAACTTAGCCTAGTCACCGATTGGCACCTCGCAGCGCTCCCTGGCATAGCTCCACAGTGCATCTACCCATTCTCATTCACATCCGGCCTAAAGGTGAAAGCTAGTACAGAAGTGAAGTTCTGATCCTATCAACTTAAAGAGTCATTCAGAATTTTCGTGGCTTAGGTCTCGGGTCACTACGATGTACTTCTATAGTCCCCAATACATCACCACGCTCTAAGGAATATGGCCATTCCCGCTTATGCAACTCTTAAATTCTAAGTGAATAGGATCAAACTCATTCCATGGTATTTACATGAGATTCCTCTTCTTATTCTTAAGAAGTCTCGAGAGGACTTAGTGGATCCATAATTTATGTTTCATCTTTCTTCGCTTGTTTCAGAAATATATCGATCAATTCCGATTCTTTTTTTTCTATTGATTCTTTTCCGATCGAGATGTATGGATTGGATCCATGGATCTATGGGTCTATATAGAGACCACCACTATGATAGATCCATATCCCTGGGATTGGTTAACACTCGAACATACCCTAGTCGCTTTCAACGTGTTTAGGTATTTACTGTATAAATTGAATTTTTTGTGAATTGAAATGCGAAACATGAAAATTAGAAACCCGGAAATTGCATACATACAAGGACAAAAGTGTAATTTGTCAAAAGGGGGCATAAAATTTATAACTTGATAAGACTAGAAGCCAAAGTAGAAATAACAGGAATTGTAGTGCAATTAAGAGAAGGAGGGAGGACTAAAAGGCAAATAAGAGAAACTTTAATTATAAATAGGGGAGGGAGACAAAAAATAACTCATTTTTGGTCTCCAAACAAGAGAGCTTACAGGAAGAAGAGGAAGAGGAGGAAGAAGAAGAGGAAGAAAGAGAGAAATCAAGCAAGGTATGGATCTATAATCGAGTACGGAAAGTCTCAGATGGATTCTAGAATGATTTCAGATAAAAACTACTCTCAGGGTATGGATTGCTAGGTTTTCTTTGGAGATTAGTTTGTTCCCTTTTCTAGGTTTTGTTAGAAATACATCCTAACTCTAGATTTAAGGGAAGTTAAGCTGAAAACTCTAAAGGATATCAATTAGATAAGGAATCCTTCCTATGTATGAGGTTTTGTAAAGTTTGGAGAACTTTGGTATGAACTGACTTTCGGCTAATTAAAAGTGTTTATAGAGTTGTTTGGAGGGATTCCATGTTGGTTTTTGATGAAAATTGGAATGGAAGAGAGTTATGGAAGAAAAGTGAAGAAAAAAGGGTGAATTCTACCATTTCCTCTGCAGACCGCATCCTCGGCATCTGTTCCGCTCTAACCGGTTCGCACGGTGACGAACGTAGTGGTACCGGTACCACTAGTTCCTGCAACCCCTGTTTTTGGTATTTTTGCATAGTTGTTGCTAATTCGTCTCCTAGAGTATTAGGAACTCTAATAAATGATTAACAGGGGTTAAGATAAGAAAGAAGTAAGTGACAAATGTACCGTACATGCCCTATAATAAGATAGGAAGTTTTTGAAAACACATACTTGTAGGAATGCCAAAGACCAGGTATTAAATGACACGTCACTTCTGTTACGTGGGCAGGCATGTATAGTACTTTGGTACTCTCTGATTAGTGCGACGACACTCTCCGACCAAGTACGACATTAATAATTTCCTAAGACTGATTAGCACTCGGTACTCTCTCGCTTAGTAATTCGCACTCGAATAGCACGACGACATTCCTGTCAAAGGTTTCAAAGACTTCGGCTTGCGGCTACGACACTTCAAAGATCGTATAGCATCTTCGGATACTTATCGGTGGCCAGGTCTTACCCATTTACTAGTAATCGGTCGAGGTATTCCTCTACCAGCTATATAATAATAACCTCGAATGAGGAATAAGAGTAAACAAATGTGTAACGCCTATCCTGTACTGACCACGCACTTCCGAATAAGAATAGTTCTCCTCGTGAACTCCTAATGGAGATCTGAACAAGCATAAAGTTGCTATAAGTACAAGTATGAGTCATATGGGAGATCCGAAGAAGCATAAGTAATTGTATAAGTTCCTTATATGAATGCATATAAATTTTGATATCTGTTATTGTTATACGCTTATTATAACTATGTATATGCATATTACCTATGTTTCCCACTAAGTGTAAAGCTTAGCACGAGTTTTCAATCCATGTAGGTACAGAAGAAGAAGACAGGGATCTTCCGTGACTCGCGCCGCACATCGAGTAGGGGTTCATCACCGAGGTTCTTCAAGGCCCGATAATGTAAAATGTAATGTATAGTTTTGTATATGTAAATGGACTTAGGAACTGTAAGTGTATATGACACTCGTAAAATACCACTCATGGTGGTAATCTTATTTTGTAATTTTGTATATGATATGTTGATACAGTTATAAGACTTGGACATACCAACGTCTGATAAAGCAAGTAAGAGTCCCAGTATATGGTCTGGGACCTTCCGTTCGAGCTAATGTGCGGTCGCTGGATTATGCATCGGAGCAAGCAATGGGGCAAAAAGGGACAGATATTTGTCATCCACTATGCTAGCCGAACTTCAATGATGTCAATAATTACGCCACCAGAAAGAGCTATCGCCATTTTTTTCACCTTGATAAATTTAGGCCCTATCATTGGTAATAAGGTGGATCGTACATCGACCACTCAGCCATTAAGTACCTAATGACAAAAAAGGATGCAAAGCCGAGACTAATATGATGGGTACTCCTGTTGCAAGAGTTTGACTTAGAGATAAGAGATAAGAAGGGAACAAAGAACTTAGTCGCAGACCATTTGTCACGATTACAGGGGCCGGGAGATGAAGTGCAGATTAACGATTATTTCCCAGATGAGCAGCTCTTGGAAATTGAAGACATTCAGTCGGTTCCATGGTTTGCCGACTATGTGAACTGCTTAGTGGCCAAAGTGATTCCTCCGGAGTTTAGCTACCAACAGAAAAAGAGGTTATTTGCACAGTTAAAGCACTACTACTGGGAGGAGCCTATCTTATACAAAAATTATGTCGATCAAGTGATAAGGAGATACGTACCGGAAGAAGAAATGGGTAGTATTCTGAGTCATTGCCATACCTTACCATGTGGGGGGCATTTTGGAGGCCAAAGAACAGCAGCAAAGGTACTCCAGTCCAATTTCTATTGGCCTACCTTATTCAAGGATGCTCATCATTTTGTAGCCAACTGTGATAAGTGCCAAAGGATGGACAACATCTCCAAACGGGATGAACCCCCCATGAACCCAATTTTAGAAGTTGAGTTGTTTGATTTATGGGGAATGGACTTCATAGGGTCCTTTCCCTTCTTTATTCAGTCACATGTATATCCTCTTGGCTTTAGACTATGTCTCAAAATGGGTAGAGGCGATACCGACACGTACCAATGATGCCAGTGTGGTAGTCAAATTCCTTCGCAGCCACATATTCACCATATTAAGCACTCCACGAGCATTGATCATGGATGGTGGTACTCACTTTTGCAATAAGCTGGTTGATAAAGTCCTGCAAAAATATGGTGTGAGACATCGAACTTCACTCGCGTACCACCCGCAGGCGAATGGACAGGCCGAGGTATCAAACATGAAATCAAGTCCATTCTGAAAAAGATGGTCAATAGCTTAAGAAAAAACTGGTTGAAGAAGATCGATGATGAGCTTCTGGGGTATACAGATGTACCCTTTAAGACCCTCTATGTCCCCATTTCAATTAGTCTATGGGAAAGCATGCCACTTGCCAGAGAATTGAACATAGAGCATATTAGCTTTACCAGGCGCTTAAACATGGATAGAAAATTGTACTGAGAAAGCTTGATTTGGCTGGTAAACAATGAATTAGATGAGTTTCGCAATGAAGCTTATGAAAATGCTCGGATCTATAAGGAAAAGACAAAAGAGTGGCATGACAAACATATTATGAGAAGAGAGTTTAGCTCGAGTCAACAAGTCCGCACCCAAAGTCAAAATGGTCAGTTCGTCACAGAGTGCTTATTCCCTATGGAGGAGTCGAGACACTACATCTGGGAGAAAGGATAGTTCAAAGTTAACGCTCAAAGGTTGAAACCGTACTTTAGAGGAGCATTCCCAATTGAGAAACAAGACACCACTCTAGGCATAACCGAGAGAAAATAGTTGCGACAAAGTCAAATCCCCAACAAGTTCTGTTATTATTTCTAGTCTTGGTTCTCTACGTTGTGAGAATGCCAAGCTAACAACGTTAAACATAGCGCTTCTTGGGAGGCAACCCGCTAATGGGTGGAGATTTTCTTTTCCTAAACTTGTATTACTTCCATTCCTTATTGTTTTACAAAATTTTTGTTTTTGTTCGGGGCATTCTAACCGTGAATCTTTAATTTTATAAATCTTAAAGGTGGAGGGCAAAAACACAGTGCCCATATTTTCTGGTCAAAGCTTCGCCACTATGGAGAGAAATATTCATGAGGCATGCCTTCTGATCCGCCACGACGAAGCCCACTTCGCCGCTGCAAAGCTAGGACCACACCTTCTGATCCGTCGCGGCGAAGCGGCTCGTATTCTAGGCCTCTATAAATACCTCAATGACTGACACTTTTTCCTCCAAACGCTTTTCGGGCCCCATCGCCTTTGTTCTTCCAGGTGCCATTTTTTTCAGATTTTGAGCCGTCCGTGGCTACTATGGCTCCTAAGAAGACTGTCCCAACCAAGCAACCCCGCTTGACGATCCGCGCTGTTTCATCTCTCGGGAGGCAGAGTGGCTCTATCATGAGTCGCTTTGCATCTGTTCCTTCGTCCCAGAGCAAGGTTTTTCGACCTCAAATCGTTTCACCTCCCACCATCTCACTGAGGCTCTGCATCCTATGTGCTCCCAACCCTAGGATTGGCCCCGATCATTCACGAGTTCTACTCCAACCTGCCATTCCGGGTCGGCACCACAGTGTTTGTCCCAGGTAGGTGGGTCGACTTCGAGGCACGGGCCATCAATCGGTTCTATCAGCTGCGGGAGGATAACAGTGAGGAGTACCAGGAAAGTTATAGGGAGATTGAGGGACCAAGTCGCACTGATCTCTAGGTGGCTCGCCGCCATTAAGGTCAAGTAACGCTCATCCAAAGTTGGGATTTCAACTTCGACTTAAGGACAAGGAGGCAGAGGAATCTCTCTCCGCAGACTATTCTGGATAACCGGATACCCCTGTTGAGGCCCACTCCCCTTCTTCACCTTCTGCCCCTTCTTCTGATGTATAATCTTCTGCATATAGACATATGTAGCCTTTTTCTTAATGAATATTCATTTTTTATTTCTTCACTTACGCCTTTACTTATGCACTCCGCTACTGCTCGAATCAATTTCGTCGTACGGCCTCAATCAGAAAGGCCCTGAGCTGATAATGAGCTCTCTCGAATTACGAGGGCTAGATGCTTGAGCCGAACTCGACTCGATGCGTGGGTCTGGCGGAGAAGCCGAGCTCGTCCGACCGGAAACGGCTAGGCTCCGGGCGGTGGCTCAGGCTGAATAACCGGAATGATCCGACTCCCAGTCGCACGGCCTGTGCGCAGTCGAACTCCGCCAAAGTGAGCACCGTCCGGCGCTATGGCCTCAGAGCCGACAACCCGAGCTGATCCGACTTTAGTCGCACGGCCCGTGCGCAGTAGTCGAACTCAAGTAAAGTGAGCCAATGGGCTCCGGCGCCGTGGCCTTCAGGCTGTACACTGAAATGATCTGACTTTAGGTTGTAATGGCCTCGGCAGAGAAGTCGAACTCGGCCAAAGTGAGCCACTGCCCGGCTAGGCCTTGTGAGCTGAATAAATTCGAAATGTATCTAACTCTTAGGTTGCATGGCCTATGCAAGAGTAGTCGAACTCACAAAGTGAGCTAATTGGCCTAGGCGCTGCAATTTCAGGATGAATAACCTCGAGCCGATCCGACTTTAGGCCGCATGGCCCGTGTAGAGTAGTCGAACTCACAAAGTGAGCCACTGGCTCCGGCGCCGTGGCCTTGTGGGTCAATAACCCGAAATGATCCGACTATTAGGTCGCATGGCCCGTGCGCAGTAGTCAAACTCGCTAAAGTGAGCCATCGGGCCCGAAAGGCCGTGGCTCATACCGACAAATTTAAGCCGACCGACTCTTAGGTCAGAAGGACTCCGTGCAAGAGTAGTCGAACTCCGCCAAAGTGAGCTTATTGGGCTCAAGGCCGTGGGCCTTGTGGGTCGAATAGCCCGAAATGATCTCGACTCTTAGGGTCGGCTCGTGGCAGAGTAGTCGAACTCACAAAGGAGCTTACCGGGCTCCGGCATGTGGCCTCGTGATCCGAAGAGCTCAGAACCGAACCGCTTCGTGTTGCCGTCGAATTTCCAATTTTGAAAGATGCAGTGCTTAATGTCGGGTTCGTGGAGAATTGAAAACGATTTCACAAGTTTCCTAGTGATTTTATCCATCTTATAAATGACGGATTCCTTGCTATGGAGTTTATACTTTGATATTCACCCTTTTGTCATAGAATCGAGATCTGCAGAAATGTGAAGCCGAGGCTTGGATCGTCTTTACCGAGATCCACTCGAGGACTCGGTTCAATATTGGACCTCCGCCATGGAGCTAGCTTCCCTAGTCTTCCTTTATGGAGTTATGTTATTCCCTAGCTTCAGGCTAGGGACGCATCCTGAGAGGGCACCATTTTTGTGCCGCCTTCTATTTTCTATTCTTCTTCCTCTCATTTCTTCTTTCTTCTTCTCTTTCATTTTCTCCTTCCTTTCTTCTTTTTTTCCACATCTCATTCTCCCTTTTCCCATTCCTTTCGCCAAACTCTTCCATCCCTTTTTTCTTCTTCTCCTCTTTCCACCTCCTGCTCTCTTCTCCTTTTCCACCTCTCTGCTCCTCTTCTTTTATTTTCACTTTGCTTTCCTTCCTTTCCTTCTTGAGGGCTTTTTTTTTTTTTGAGGGAACCGCTTGTACCGTGGTACTCTCCGGGCGTACCGGATGACACTACCGATCAGAATTGAATGTAATTTGATTGGAATAAAAAGAGACTTTTCCTTTTTGATCATGAACTTTCACATTCTGTTGTATGTAATTTTTTCGAGCTTTCTATGTCTGAGCTGTTTGAGGCGTCTAATAAAATAACCAGTAAACACTCAAATCGTCATCTGAAATTTAATAATGATTCATTTAAGTCATAAACCGAGGTTCACTGGATAAAACGCTTCTGTGTGTTCCGCATTCCAAGCATGATGTAGAATTTTCCTCCTCCGTCTCGAAGCCAGAATTGCCCGGTCCGATGACGCGGATATGATGGGTGGGCCTTCCTGGGCTTAGCCTAGTTTCCAGCGTTGACTTTTTTCCGGCAAAGGAGCTTCTTCAAGACTAGGTCACCAGCATGTAGCTCCCTGGCTCACTTCCTGGGTTATAATACCTCGCTGCCTCTCCCTTTGGTAATCTTCCGTAAGGCCTTAGGACTTGCTCACGTTTCTCATCTAGGAGGTCCAAATTTTAGCGGAGAGCCTCGTCATTGTGTTCCACAGTTACCAATTCGATTCTTAAGGACTTTAACCCGACCTCATTGTGGCCATCGCTTCAAGGCCAAAGGCTAAGGCAAACGGGTTTCAACATTGACCAGACGTAGCTTCCTCAGAGGGCCCATAACACTGGGAGGAATTCTACCCATTTGCCTTTAAGATCTTCCAATTTGGTCTTTAATGCGGCCTTAAGGGCCTGGATGGTGACTTCTTTGCCTCGGCCATTAGACTCCATGATGTGCCGGGATGAGTAGAATTTAATTCCGACTCGCACAAATTGCTTTCCATTATCTGATACCAGGGCTCTTGGGATACCAAATCTGCATATTATGGCTCGCCACACAAAATTGTGTATCTTTTACTCTGTGATTGTGGCCAAAGGTTCAGCCTCAGCCCACTTGGTGAAGTAATCCACTGCAACGATGATGAATTTAGATCAGCCCTTCCCACGGGAAGAGGTCCGCGATGTCCAAATCACCGTTGGAAAGGTCGTATTTTAATGTTAAAGGCTCCAAACGGAGGCGAGAGATCTTAGCATGCTCCCGCGTATCTTGCATCTCCCGACCAGCCTGGCCGCACTTCCGACATCGTGGGCCAAGAGTATCCCCGCCTTAAGACCCTCCCCGCACGCTCGAGTCTCGATATGATTTCATATACCCTCATACTTCCCTTAGCACATATTCAATGTCTTTCCCGATGCACTTAAGGAGGGTGTGAAAAACCTCGCTTATAAAGGCTTCCTTATGATTAGTGAACCCAGTCGACCCCTGCCTAACTTCGTCGTCTTTCGGGTCACTCCAAGTAGATGTCCGGGCCTGCTATGTGTAATCCCAAGGTCCATCCAACTCCTGCTGTAATCTCGATTGAGGCAACTTCCACGCCACTGAGATCTATAGAAGGCTCTGCAAGGAATTCGACTGTGCTGGACCTCGTCGAGGTCTTCTCGTGAGGCTTGCCAGCTAGTTTTGCCAAGGCATCGGCTCGGGAGTTCTCTGCTCTGGGGATATGTCTGACCTGGACCAGCATGAACTTTTTCAGTAAATCCCATACCTTTTTGAGGTATAGGATCATTCTTCCACTTTTGGCCTCGTAGGTATCTTCTATTTGTCTTACTACCAGTTGGGAGTCGCTGCAGACCTCAAACTGGTCAATTTCTAGTGAATGGGCGAGGTTGAGGCCTACTATGACGGCCTCATATTCGGCCTCGTTGTTGGAGGCTTGGAATCCAAATCTGAGCGCGTACTCAATATCTATTCCTTCTAGGGAGGTCAAGATTAGACCGACTCCGCTTCATTGTGCATTTGTGGCCCCGTCTACGTAGAGCTCTGCATGGGTGCTAGCTGGTGCTCGAGCGCTCTGCACTACGAGGTGAATTTGCCGACGAATCGCTTAAGACCTACCCTTTATTGCAGTTTTCAGCTTATATCTGATGTTGAACTCGCTCAGCTCTATGGCCCACTTCATCAGTCTTCCTGAGGTCTCTGGTCTATGTAACACTTGCTTCATCGGATATTCTATTGGAACTTCTATGGTATGAGCCTGGAAGTAAGGGCGGAGCTCCGAGTCGCGTTACTAATGCCGTGGATTAATTTCTTCCAACTCGATACCTCCTATGCTCCTCTCAGAGCTCTACAATAGTAAATTGTGGTGTCAGATCGTCTTTGTCCCTAACGAGGACAGCTTGGTCGAGAAGTCCGATACGCCTAAGTATAAGTGAGGAGCTCTCATCAGACTTTACCAAAATGGAGGGAGCTCAAATTATGTTTTCACGTCGTAGAATGCTTCTTCGCATTTTGTATCCCATTGAAAGGCCTTCTTCAAAACTTGGAAAAAAGGTTGACATTTATCACTTGCCCTGGATACGAATCGACTTAAAGCAGCAATCCTTCCTGTCAGACGCTGGACTTCCTTTATACCTAATGGCGGTGGCATGTCGAGCACAGCCTTTATTTTGTCTAGATTTTCCTCAATTCCTCGGTGATTGACTATGAAACCCAGGAATTTTCCGACTGATACTCCGAAGGCACACTTAGCTGGATTCAGTTTCATGTTGTAGCTTCTCAAGATCTGGAACGCCACGGACGGATGAGCTATGTGGAGCCTGGCAGCAGGATTTTACCAAAGATAAGTCATCTATGTACACCTCCATGGTCGCCCTATCTCGCCCGATCATCCTCGCTCACCAATCTCCTATAGTAGCTCCTATGCTCTAAGCCTGAAAAGGCATTGATTAGTGCCCAAAAAGTTCTATTTTGAACCCTATTTATAATAGGTTTTGAGTGCTTTTGTATACTAATCATTCTATTAACCCGATTTACTACATCAAGGTTCCTACTATTCTAGATCGATCGATTTCAGGCAAATTTTGCGCTATGAGCTAATCATGTCAAAATTGTCGAATGATCCAAACATGAAGAATTCGAGTCAAACTCAACATCGTATATCAGAGACCAAGAAGAAAGAAGAGCAGAAAATAGAAGAAATATAAGATGCGTGATGTGTCAAAGCAGGGAGAATGGAACAAAGAGCCGCAGGAGCTGTGAGTTCGTGATTAAGAGGAGATAGCTTAAAATTTCGCAACCATAGCAAAAATTTCACAATCCTAGCGAAATTTCACTATGGCCATATTTTCGCTATGATAGCGAAAATTCGCTATCATAGCGAAAGTTACTGTGCATAGCAAAAATTCAAATTTTTTCTATGCCTGCAATTTTTGCTATGATAGCGAAATTCACTATGCATAGCGAAATTTTCTGCTTTTGTTTTTGTGATCCAAACGACTCCGTTTTTTGTTTTTCTCATTTCTACCCTCACTGTAATTATTCTAGCTTAAGCATTTGCATTTCACATGTTTGTAAGGCTATATAAGCCATTGTAAAACACTATTGACCTAAGTTTTAGTTTTGGAAGGAGTAGTTACGGGCCCCTATTTTTCACTCTTATTTTCCTTCTCTCTCCTTTCTCTCATTTTGCTACAAACACCTCCAAGGATGACAACTTGGAGGATGAGCGGCTAAAACCACTTCCTCCTTGAAGGAAAAGGCTGCTGAGGGTAGGATCTGAAGGCTGTTGGTGGTTCCCTTGTGTTTCATGCAGTGGTGCTTTTACATTTTGGTCCCCAAATCCCTACTTCTGTTTCAACTGGTAGGTTAAGGTTATATTTTTCACTTCTTTGATGATCCTCTTGATCATCACTTGTAATCTTTAGGTTCATGATTTATTATTAGATCCACCGAGATTCATTAGTTGCCCTTTACGAGTCATCATGGTGATGGATCAAGGTGATAGATTTCACCGAGGGAACCATAAATGCTAAATAAATGCTTTCTATCAAAAGGAAAATTATTAGGTTTAGTTTTTAAAGTTAAATGAAGATCCGGTTCGGGAAATGACTATGTCATCCTCCCAACGGAGGAAATGTCCTTGGACCTCCCTACAATTTCAGACCTTAAACCTAGTGGCCCAATGCTTCAAGGAGTTCTTTTTATATTTTATTTCGCCTTATTTTCAGTTTGCAACCCACTAAACCCCCTGTTTTTATCGCCACCTTAAAATCCAAACCAAATTCACCATTTTTTACTTCACTTAAATCATTTGTACGAAGAAAACCCATCCCTGTGTTCGACCCTAGACCACTATACTACAGTAGCTTGACTACGGCAGTAGGAGGAAATTTAGGATACAAATATTGTTGATTCCTTGCATCACCCCATCGTGGCACTTAATCAAATGGCGCCGCTGTCGATGGTGCCCGAGTGCATTTGATGAGCCGGAACAATTTCAGATCCTCATCACAAGTACCGGTGAATTGCTTTTATATTTTAATTAATTTTTCATTTCATATAAAAAAAAGTCAAGCCATAGATCAAGTTAAGGCTTCATGGCCGCAGAATCTATTTTCTGATCAAAATTCCGAAGGCAAGAATCAAGATGGTGTTAAGTGGAAAAATTGACTGTGATCAAATGGAAAGAGGAGAATATAGGAATATTTAGTGGAAAGAAACCCTAGATCATATGTCAATGAGGGATTACAGAACCTTCCATGCATGGCAACAACCTGTAGAGAAATCCAAACCCTAGGGTCTATGAGGGAATATATAATTTAATGGACGAGTAAACCCTCCCACAAGTTACCCCCAACTTATGCACCTCCTCCACATCCACAAGATAGCTCCTTTGTCTCAAATTTCAACCACCATAGCCAATCTCCCGCTTGAGCAAGCAATTCTGCATCTACTAAACCGTGTGATGTGGGAACAAAAGAAATTCAATGCCCACTGGAGCCAAAAATCCATACCGTGAGAACCCGTGGACCAAAGATTAGATGTGGGCTCCAAAGTGAAATGACAAGAAAAATTGATAACCTCGTATTACTCCATTTCCTCTGGGCCCGCCAGCAAATTGCTCATCGAAGGAGGAGAACTGGAGGAAGAGTACTCACTAACACTATTTCAGTGAAGAAGTCAACCGCAGCCTTTCATCTTCGTAAGGATTGAATAAGAACCAGCTATAAGATCCCTGAGAATCGCAGGATGCCCCACAATTATGTGTAATATATGGGCCATGGAAAAAAGAAGAAGAAATCCTTCCCCTGTTGAGTGAGAAAAGTAATGGAAAATAAGCAGGGGAAGAGCCCCAAAAGTCCACTATCCAACCCCAAAATGTACCCCACTACCGCGTATATTCTCGCCTTCCCCGTGAACACAATCTGTTCCAAAACACCTACGCCAGCTACGCAATTGCACCGCCCGTCCTACAAAAAATTCAAGAGATTAGTACATCGTACGTTTCTTGCCAATACATCAAAACGATATAAATGCACATACCCGCATGGCATGTTGATGGTTCAGCCGGCTCCGCTTGGCACCCAACTCGGCATTTCAAGCTCCCCCACTTTTTGCTTCCTCCTCCTTCCTTCTCTCCTTCTCTTCTCCTCCTTCCTCCTCCTCCTCTGCAGCTGCTTGCTTTTTTTCAAATTCTTTCTGTTTTGTTTTATTTTATCGTATTTTATTTTGATTTCATTAATTTTTCTTCTTAGATTTTCTCTAATTTTTAGTTAATTCTTGTTTTTAGATTAATTTTTACTTTTCTGCAATTTTTCTTAATTTTTCTTGTATTAATTTTTGGCAATGAAATTTTGAAGTTTGATTTAAAATCGTAAACAAAGAAAGAAGGTGAGAAAATTTCGCAAATCCACAAATCGAAATTTTCACCCCAGCGAAATTGAAATGTACCACACAGTTAAATTTCACTATGTAGCAAAATTTTGGTACGGATGTCCCCCAGCTAAAGGACAAAACAGTGCACAGTGTTTCTATTTTATTTTATTTTTATTTATTTTTATTATTTTTATTTTTATAAAAAAAATTAAATAAAAAAATATTTATTTTTTATTTTATTTTATATAAAAATTTTGGTTCTAAAAAATAAGTTTATTTTTATTTTTATTATTGTTTTTATTTTATTTTATTTAAAAATCATAGCTTAAATTTCTGAACATTAGAAATTTCGTGTCAAATTTTCGCTATGATAGCGAAAATTTTCACTATGATACACTATTTTGGCCTCGCTTTGTTTCTCGCCATAACTTTTCATCTAACCCGTTTTAGGCGCTTTTTGGTACCACAAAGATTGTAGAGCGTAGAATCCAAATATAGCCAGAAAGAACACTTTAAAAATTTTATGAATGTGTAATTTCAAAATGCTCCAACTGGTCACTTTTTCTTTCTTCTCCTAATTTGTTCATTTGAAGCCCAAAAGGAGGAATAAGGTGCCTGGAGCGGAAAGCTTGCTAAGTCTCCCTATCCAACAATAATCACATCTCATCAAGGAGGTAACACTTCCTTCCCTAACTTTCCAATCCGAGCCCCATCTCGAACACCAAGATGTTTAGGTTAGGGGGAGAGTTAGCGAAGGGAGTGGCTTTTGTATTTATGTTTTTGTTACTATTTTGAGCAAGCCCATTTTGTGATGTTCAGTGGCTTGCTGGGTTCCCTTTCTATAAAGCTGTTATACCATACAGACTTACATTTTCAAAATTTGGACCCATTTTACAACCAAAATTTTTGTGATTTTGCCTAACCTGCAAGTTGGAAAATTGAAACTTTGTCCACCCTATTGATGTTAGATTGGTTCCATGCTTGGCTGAGTGAATGATTAGTTTAATTTTATTAATTTCGACCTTTCTTCCACCTTTAGCTAACCACACACCGAGCACATTAGGGTTTCAATGATAGGGTCAAAACTGCGCAACCTCCTTTCCTTTGCATAACCTACCCTAGTTTCATCAATCGCCTTAATAAAGTTAAGGACCCTCGTGGAAAGAAGGCCACGCGTCTTCGAAAAAAAAAAAGAAAAAAAGAAGAAAAGAAAAAGAAAAGAAAGAAAAGAAAAGAATAAAATTGCAACGCTTTGCCTTGAAACCCGAGCATCGAACCGAGGGGTATATCAAGGAAGCCTTTAAAGCCCGATACCGGTCGAGTCACCGACTCGTGTTCTCCGCTACACGGGTGGATGGGTGGGAGTTTAGCAAGTTGTAGGTGCTGGAGTTTCAAATCATTCAAAGTCCGGTGAAACCTCGAAGAGCTTGTGGTCGAAGGACCCTATGACTTGGTGCCCTGTCTTAATCGTCGGGAGTCGATAGATCCCTGCTACATGGACTTTGGTGAGGTCGCATTTCAAAGATTGCACCCTACAACACAAAAAGAATTGTGGAATAAGAGGTGGGTCCTAATCTATTTGGGTTAGTTAGCATGCTAGGTCGTGGTAGTAGCTAGGTTGGGGGGAGAGTGCAGTTTGACAACTTATCATGAGAACCTGGATCAAACAAATACTTAGATTTTGTGGAAGTTTCAAGTCCACCAAGAAGGAGGCTCTTTTGATACTCACCAGAGCATCTATCTCTCTCATGATAGCTATTGACACTGCAGATTGATTATTCTTACTTAGGTTAGGCATTACTCATTCACAACCTTTTGAAAATATACCTTTTGTGAACATTATTTGTTATCATTTTATATGCTCTTTCTTTCTTTCTTTCATTCATTGCTAAGGACTAGCAATGTAGGTTAGGTGATTAGTCCCCAAAAGTGCTATTTTGAACCCTATTTATACTAGGTTTTGAGTGCTTTTGTATACTAATCATTCTAATTAACCCGATTTGCACATTAAGGTCCCTACTATTCTATTTGGATCGCATTTTGTGGCAATTTTGGCAAAGCTTTTATGAGCTTAATCATGCCAAAATTGCTTCGAGTCGATCCAACATGAAGAATTCGAAATAAACTCAACATCGTAAATCGTAGACTAAGAAGAAAGAAGAGCAGTAAAATAGAAGAAATAGCAAGATGCAGATGCAGGCCGAAGCAGGAGCAATGGAACAAAGAGCCGCAGGAAGCCGAGTCTGTGGATTTTCGCATGGCATAGCGATATTTTGCAAGGATCATGGTGGTTCAAGAATTCATATTAAAATTTCAACTTTATAAATTTTGCTATGGCCATATTTTCTCTATGATAGCGAAAATTCGCTATCATAGCGAAAATTCGCTATCATAGCGAAAGTTACTGTGCATAGCAAAAATTCAAATTTTTTCTATGCCTGCAATTTTCACTATGATAGCGAAATTCATCAAAAGAAGAAATTTTGCTTTTGTTTCGTGATCCAAACACTGCTTTTGCTCTTCTCATTTCTACCTCACCGTAATTATTCTAGTTTGCTATTTTGGTATTTCACATGTTTGTAAGGCTATATAAGCCATTGTAAAACACTCAAGTGACCTAAGTTTTAGTTTTTGAAGGATGTTACGGCCCCCTGCTACTCTTATTTTCTCTCTTCTCTCTCCTCTTTCTCTCATTTTCTTGTTTGCCAAACACCCTCCAAGGATGACAACTTGGAGGATGAGCAGCTAAAACCACTTCCTCCTTGAAGGAAAAGGCTGCTAGGGGTAGGATCTGAAGGCTGTTGGTGGTTCCCCTGTTTCACATGCAAAGAGGGCTTGAGCATTTTGGTTCCCAAATTTTCAACCTCCCAGTTTAAAGCTTGATGTACTTCTTGGCCAATATCATGCTTTCTTAGGTTCATAGATAGCTTTAGACACTGATATCCATTAGTTTCCATTTACGAGCCACCAGGTAGGTTAAGGGGGTTATATTTCACTTTGAAGCATTCTCTTTGATCAATACTTGTATCTAGGTTCAAAGGATGCTATTAGATCCACCGAGATTCATTAGTCAGCCTCTTTACGAAATAACAGTAGGATGGATCAAGGTACAGATTTTACCATAGAAACCATAAATGCTAAATAAATGCTTTCTATCAAAAGGAAAATTATTAGTGGTTTAGTTTGTAAAGTTAAAATGAAGATCCTGCTCAGAAATGACGAGGATGTCATCCTCCCAATCGCAGGAAATGAACCTGTGGATCTCTCTTGCTAAATTTGTGACCCTAAACCTGGCCCAATGTTTGGAGTTCTTTATATTTTATTTCGCTTTATTTGTGAACCCACCAAACCCCTGTTTTATCGCCACCTTAAACTAAACCAAATTTTCACCATTTTTTACTTCTAATTTAAACTTACTCAGGACGGTTGAAAACTCATCCCTGTGGTTCGACCCTTGTACTCACTATATCAAGCAGTGAGCTTGACTACAAGTAAAGAGGAGGAAATTTAGGATACAAATATTGTTAACTCGTATCACCCTACCGTGGCACGTAATCATCATGTGGCATGTCGAGCACGACTTTATTTTGTCTAGATTTGCCCCAATTCTGATTGACTATGAAACCCAGGAATTTTCCTACTGATAATTCAAGTGCACACTTAGCTATATTCAGCTTCATGTCAGAGTTTCAAGATTTGAAACGCCGGATCGACGAGCTATGTGGAGCCTTCTAAGAAGTGGTGGATTTTACCAAAGATGTCATCTATGTACACTTCATCGCTCCATTCGTCTGGATCATCCTGTTCACCAATCTCTGATAGGTAACTCCTGCGTTCTTAAGCCCAAAAGGCATCACACGATAATAATAAGTTCTCTGCCCTATGACGAACGAGGTCTTTTCTTGGTCATTTGGGTCCATGCTGATCTTGTTACGGATAAAGGCATCCATAAACTGAGAGTCGGGTCGCTATGGCATCTACGTATGAGGTCAATCTCACGCAAAGGAAATCACCCTTCGGGCATGCTCTGTTGATGTCAGTGAAGTCGATGCAAAGTCGCCACTTGTCGTTTGCTTTTTTGACAAGTATGACATTGACCAACCATTCAGGATATTCTACCTCTCTGATTACTCCCGCTTGGATGAGTTTTCCGACCTCGTTGACGTTTTGTTCTTTCTCGCGGTTCTTTGTTTGACTAGCTTAGCTGATTTAAATAATGCTCGCTATGAGTGATTATCAGAGGGTCAATCCCTCCTGTGTCCGCCCGCTTCCATGCGAAGACATCTTTGTCTGTCTCGTAAAAATGAGTGAGGGCTTTGAGGTCCTTTGCTGTTTAGAGCTGATGTAGGCGTAGGTGTCTGTATCGCCATCCAACGATAGGTTCCAAATTTCTCTTCTATGGCCTGTGTCGGGTGAGCACCTCTGTCGCAGAGATGTCAGTTTCATCCATATATGTTATCAATCGCTTTTGCTTCATGGATGCTATAGCATTCTCTCTAAACTATTGGTCTCGAATATTCCTACCCGCTTACGATAGGAAACTTGATCATCATGTAAGCGAGGAACGGCCTTTATCGTAGATTGCAGGTCCGCCTAACATATTATGCTGCACGGGCGTCTACAACGAAATCTTATCGGGTCAGCTGCCCGGCATAGATTCCCATGAGCACTAGTTGTATTGAACCCAAGGGTAATACTTTCTCCCCAAAGAACCTCGCAACAGGCCGACGTTCCAGCTCTCCTCTCTTCGTATGCTCCATCTTACTCGAAGGCCGATAAGATGATCACTAACTCCCGATGTCAATCAGACCCATGAACTGTTTTGTTGGCCACAACTGCTTGAATTACCAAAGGGTCACATGGGGTACGCACTCCTCCATATCCGAGTCGAATGTGATGACATGTCGAAACAGAAGTTTGACACGCTTGTATTTCCACCATTCCGTCGACCCGATGTCACACAGATGGGCCTTCCGAGCTGAGTCGATTCCCTCCTCCCGTATCCCGAGATCACATGGATTTCCTGCAGGCTGTTAGCTGCTTCTTGTCCGGGCGAGGTGGTGGTGGTGGCCACCGAGCCCGAGCCCCGGTCCCGGGGTTTGACTCGAGGTCGATTTTCAAGGGCTATGAAGTGTCGGAGATACCCACGTCGTATTAAGTACTATATGTCCTTCTTGAGCTGTATGCAATCATCCGTGCGGTGCTCATAGTCCCCATGGAACTCCGTAATATCCGGTGCTGTCCTTGTGGCTGGTCGACTTCATTTGAGCTGGCCACCAGAACTGCTCATTTCACACTTCGCACAGACCTCGTGACACCGAGGTCAAGTATGCGGAACCGAGGTGAATAACGCTGTCGCTCTCGACCGAGGTGTGGGCCTATAATGATCTCGAGGTTTCCGATCTTTCGGGACCGCTTCTCCATCTTCTTTAGAGATCTTCCCTACGCTTATTAGCTCGCCTCGTCGTCACTTGGTCCCGCTTTCTTTATAGGTGGAGGAGCTCCTCTCTCGATATGAGAGCCGCCATTAATGTATTCTCCGCTTTGCGAGCACTTCATCCATGCTGCTTGGGGATTTTTTGAGATAGAAAACATCAAGTCTTTCGACTGCACCCCTAATCCAGCAATGAATGCATGATCGCAACTTCCCGCCGTGTATATCACTTCTCGTAGACTCGCAACCTTTGAACATAGGACCTCGTGCTTTCCCGTGAGCTCACATGGTCACTGTGTGGTAGCTTGGCTTATATGTCCCGTCTAATGAAGAGAGATTTAACGCAATGGATAGCTCTCTAAATGAGGAAATTGATGAAGGAAGCCTCGTTTTAAACTGTGACAAGGCTAGGCCTTAACGGATAGCGAAAGCTCAGACGCACAGGTCTCGAGCACCCAAGGCAACCCATTCGTTTTTGTAAGGTTGAGATGTTCGACCGATCTCCACGCCTACGACGCTTCCACTTATGGCATCCTGAATTTTGCTGGAAAAGGAAAGTGAAGCACCTCGGCCGTGAAGGGAAACTCAGTCTCTTGTACCAAGGTGTCCATAGTGTCAAGAGCGCGTCCTCTTACCACCTCCTTCACACAACTGAGCTCATTGAGGCTCTCAACCTCCTCGCTCCCATGATTGCTCTCCTGCTCCTGTTGCGGTGATCGAAGTTCTTCGCTCCCGACATGCCCTCCGAAAGCTGCTCTGCCCTCCCCTCCCAAGGGCCGGTCAGGTCCATGCCCCGGCTCATTGACTCTACTGCTTTCAAAGACTCCTGGGAATGTCGGATTGTGTCAGTTTCGCGGGAGGAAAGTTGTGACCTTCCCGAGCTTGTCGTGCCTCCCAGCATGCTTGTGATTTGGGCCGTGAGTTGCTCTAACTCTCCTATCAAAGCCATTGGTGATATGAGCGCTCCACCTGCTCTCAGATATTGCATCGCTTCTAATGCACCAGAGGTCATGGTTCCTAAGGCTACCGCGGTCCCCATCCTGGTGGATCGGGCGCTGCTCCCGCTTGTGTCTGGTTGATACCATCGCGAATCGAGAGATCGGGCCTTTATTTATAAAGGAACTTTCGCTCCCACAGACGCGCCTAACTCGATGATGCTTTTCAACCGGACTAGGCCGGAGCTGCATCGGAAAGTCGCCGGGGCCGGGAAATCCAGCCGCCGTCGGGTCAGGTCTCGTGCTCCTCGATCATCGGGTCGGAGATAGACCGTCGCCGGGCCGGGTCTCAGCCTGATGCGGCACTCCTCCCCAAAAACAAGAAAGAAGGTGGGCTCTGCAAGCCGCCTGGTCATCCGATGCCTAAGCCACCCTCACGAGAGAAAAGATAGACTTCTGGGAGGGTGAATACTTTGTTTCTACCTTCACCGATGGGGTGTCCCGGTATTTATAGTGTATATTATTCCAATTGAGGGTAGTAAGGATTTTTCCCATCGATGAGATATTTTTGCCTTTATCAGATTTTAGTAAGAGATATTGAAGGAGTAGTTTATTGAGAATTATCCTCCTCCCTTATTTGTGAGATCCGGCTTGATTTGCAGGATAAACTATTTATCGCGAATTATCCTGTTTTCCTTGTTGATGAGATATAGCTGGAGATTTAGTTAGATTCACAGGATAAGAAGTTATAGGGGATTATCCTATTTTCCTTATTGGCTTAGGATTCAACTGACATAGCGTGATATGGGCCCTCCAAATTACCTAAGACCTACTTACCAAAGGACTGCCTTCAGTTGGTCGGCGTAAGGGGCCTCGGATGTCAGATTGGCGCGCCACTCTTCGGGCTTGGCGAGTAGGCCTCATGGAGCCCATTTTTCAAACCCTATCATTTTTAAATATGTTTATTTATTTTATTTTATCACAAAAATTGTCAGCGAAAAATAATTGTAATCGAGCCGTTGTTTCCTTTCTAAAATTAAAGAAGGAAATTAATTCAAAAATATATTTTGAATTTTAATTAATTTTCTTATACATCCAAATATATTTGGATACAAATGAAAAAGACACGAGATTATTAATATTTGCTTGTAAATTATCTAATAAAGGGGGCAATCGGGAGCAAATTGTATTTCTTTAAGTTTTTTTACATCTATTTACTTCATATATCACGCTCTAAGAATAATTTTAAAATTACAAGGTGCACAGTTTAAAAGCCTCTTAGAGCCTTGAGTCGAAGTTCCACTCCGTGACGCCCCCACCCCGGGGGGGGTCTTGACTCACCAAGAACTCGCTAATACTTCTGTGGAATCTGCAACCCGACACTATTCACGAAATCCCAGTCCCTTGTACGGAGCTCTACCCAAATACAAAACCTGTCCCAATCTACATCAAAAGACATATACATGAGTTAAAACGACCACTTGGGCCCATAAACCAATACTCATCCAAATAAATCCCAACTATATATAATAGTTTCAAGAGTTAATAATTTACTCTTATACAACATATATTAAACTTATAGAGTTCTAATACATGTGTACATAACAAAACACCAAAGCCACAACCCGGCTTTCTTCTCAAACTCGGCCTCTAGGATGAGTCGTCTCCTCGTGCGCTCCCTGTACCTGAAATAATATAATTCCTCGACGGAGTGAGCTAATGCCCAGTAGTGGAATCACCCTAAATGGGTTACTCTTCATCTAAGTGCATATGCAATGATCCTATGTAAACACACATTCAAGCAAATACGTGATCCTACTTGAATGTCTAAATGACCAACCCATGTCCCGAGTCCTCACCAACTCCCTCACACTTGCCTAAGCCATTTATGAGAAACATTATTTTCAAAACAAAGATATTTGTTTTTAAGTGTGGACAACCCTCAGATATAAGTAGCTGACCAACCCAAGATCCGCTTAGCCGACAACCCTCCGATGTATATCAATCACGACTTCGACGATCGATATTTTATACGGACTACCCTCTGATATCAGAATGGACACACCCGATAATTGCTATTATTAGTCAAACTCTTCAAACAATTCTTCAATAAACCACCTCATGCACTCACCCTATTGTTCTGGGTGCCCCAACGCATATAATGTAATGTATGCCAATCTAATACAATTTATATAACACACGCAAATATATATATAATACGTATATACATTTACATAATTTAATCACACAAACGTTATGCAATTTCTCACTCCATTACACCAAAAATTAGCTCACATGGGCTAATTAACAAATACGAGTAATTCAATTTGAATCACTCAATATTATAAAATTCACAAAAAAAATATTCACAACACTATTCACCTGAACAGTAAAACCCTCGGGTTACTGTTCACGGCCAATCATCCGATCATCGGTTCACTTTGTGAACTCGAATTTCATGGCCATTTCCGGCCTCATACACATCAACACACAATTTATAGCACAAAGTACAACCCAGTCTAAACACCAGGTAATCAAGCCACGGATCATCCAAAATAATTTTAAAATTTTGCTAATCTCTGGCCCCAAGTTTCGAGATCGATCAAACGGCCATTCAAGGCCTCAAACCAACCTAAGCATTAAAAAACACTTAAATAGTGTAACTTCGGCAGGATGTTCCTACCTCAATGGAGTTTGTCGAAACTCCTTAAAACCAGAGCCCATGCGTAGGCCTCACTACACAGCGACTTTCCTTCGTCCGGGAATTTTCGACTAGCCTCATCACCTGAGATTTTAGAGAGAAGTCTCACCTTCACTCTAAAATCAAAAAAGAATTAACCCATCAGATCATTTTTATCCTTTTTCTACGTTTGTTCTCACTTAAAGGTAGGAGATGACCCTATTGACTATTTTGACCTATTATCATTAAACAATTCTAAAAAATGCAATCTATGTCCCTTCTTCTAGATTTTGACACATGGCACGATCTCGGTCGTCCGTTCCCATCATTTCTCTATTCATGCAACATGTACAACATGTGTACATGTTATAGGTGACTTTTGTCACATCACAAGTCGTTTTTCGGCACCCGATACTCTATGCCTCAAAAAACGTGCAAATTCCGACTACCTCGGAATTCGACGAAATTCAACGTATTAGCTAGATTTGGCGAGACGATTCCAACGTTGCAATCCGTTTCGTCATCTGAGGTCCAAAGAATAAATTTCGGATTTTTTTTCACCGAAATTACGATTTTACCCTTTTTTCCAGAAATTGGAATTTTCTCGGGTCTCACAGCACCTAAGGCATGTGTTTTTGTGAAATGAAATGTGACTTTTAGATGCATATAAATTTTATAAAATATGAAATATGATTTAAAGTATGATTTTATTGATGAAAAATAAATATTCTTAATATTTAAATAAATTTAAATGAAAGTAATGAAATTATATAAATTTCAAAATATAATCAGTATTGTGACGCCCCATTTCCCAGGGGTCCGTTGACAACCCATCAACCCACGGTGTGACGCCCTATTTCTCGGGGGTCCGTTGACAACCCGTCAACCCGCTAAATACTCGTGGATTTTCTCCAAGACCTGACACCACCACGAAAAACTCCGCAGTCTCTCAGACGGGATTTCTACCAAAGGTACAACCTGTCCTAAATTTTCACAACGACCACACCGGGTCCATATACAATTTAAAATGAGTAAAATGGCCACTAGCCCATGATCACTACAAAATTACCTATCAACTATACACCAATAGTTCAAGAGTTGTTACATCACTTTTAATACAAACATATATTAAAATTAAGAATCTAATACATGTTTTACATAATCCATGTCAAAGCCACATGTCGGCTTTCTTCTCAAAACGACCTCTAATGAGTGCCGCCTTCCCGATCTCTCCTTGTACCTGAAATAATATTCCCTCGATAAGGTGAGCAATGCCCAGTAGTGAAAATCTCCTACATGGGTTACTCTCCACCTAAGTGCACATGCAATGATCCAACATAAACACACACTCAAGCAAATACATGATCTTACTTAAATGTCTATATACCCAATCCTGTGTCTTGAGTCATCACCGACTCCCTCACGCATACCTAAGCCAACGCGAGAAAAAAACATCCTTTTTATTTCTTTCATACCGTGCACTCACACCTAATTTTCTTAGGTTCCCCCGGTGCATATGAAATGCATTATGACATTCTCAAACCACACATGTCAATATATCATTTACACATATATTAACAAAATTTACATACATGCCACATGTTATTTAATTCACATCAATAACATCAAAATTAGCTCACTTGAGCTAATTACAATTTATTTCCAATGGCTTACACACAATTATATTTGTATATAATTCCACATCATGTTAACACATTTAATTACATGCATTATTAACACAATTAATTCCCATAATTCATATTATTCGATTCTCAATCGATAACACCAAAATTAGCTCACATGGGCTAATTTACCAATCAAACAATTCATTTTTAATCACTCAACAACATAAAAATTCACACCAAAAATCACATCATTTATTCATGTGAACAAAGGAAACCTCGGGTCAGGGCAATCGCTCACGGCCACAACAATAGTGGATTTTCTCCACTTACTCAAAATACGAGACCGAAAACACGGTTAATCCAAGCCTCAAAACATCCACAACCATTTACATGGCTCTTAGCCAAAGAATAACACAAGTAGGAAAAGATCCCTACCTCTTGGAGTTGTCGGAACTCCACCAAATCGGTGCCCACGCGTAGCCATCGCCGCGTAGAACAGCTTACTTCTTGGCCCGAAGCGAACCAACGGTCCGAACGGCCAGAAATCTAGAGAGAAGAAGCTCACTCTCTCTCTAAAACTCAAAAACCCAACCTTCTGCACCTTTTTCCAGCCCCTCCTGCATGTTTCCTCTTTTTTTTTTGAGAAGACAACTATTCATTTGTCTTATTCTCATTAAACATTCCAAAAATTCCCATCATGTCCCTAAGTTTTGGATTTTGACACTTGGCACGATCTGAGCCATCCATCTTATCCTCTCTACTCATGCAACACGTGTCACACGCATACGAGTAGGTGACTTTTTGCCACATCACATGTCTTCACAAGTCGCTTTAGAACCCACACTGCAAGTGTCTCTCGAAAAACGTGAAATTCTAACTGTCTCGAAATTCGATGATATTCTACATGATAGCTAGATTGCGGAGACGACTTTACTAAGTGAAGTCCGTCATTATCCAAGATCTAAAAAAAATTTCGGTTTGACTGAAATTAATATTATTTTACCCTTTTCAAAAAATTGGATTTTCTCAGGGTTTCACATTCTCCTCTTAAGAATTTCATCTCAAATTCCAATAATACACGCATCCAACCATCGTACAGTAACCCTACACAATTCCTGCTTGGTGTGTAAACGATGACCTTCCCAAGGTCACAATCATTGACAATCCAATTGACCGTCAACCTAATCCATGTCATGAATAACATCTATATACCGAGCCCTTGCTGGCTCGCCAACACCTAATGCAATTTCCAATGGGTATCCAAATCTCGAGTCACTCCCGACTCCTATCACTCAACTCTAAGTCTATGTGATAACCATGACCGTGTGTTTTCTCTCTCGGGCAACATAACTTTTCGGCCTACACTGCGAGCCTCTTACATCCACTCAAAAATTTTGAATATCTCCACGGGTCTCTTACACCCACACGTAAATCTGTGATAGCTCCCGAGTCTCTACACCCACAATGCAATTCTCAGGACTCTCCACGGGTCTCTTACACCCACGTAAATTCAGGATAGCTCCCTGGTCCTTACACCCAATACGAAATTGGGATATCTCCGGGGTCTCTTACACCCACACAGAGATTTCTCGATAACTCACCCGGCCCTTACACCCACACAAAATTCGATAGCCCCTGTCCTTTACACCCAATAATGTGACCTTTCAGATATTACCACGGTCCCCTTCCACCCTAACTCCAAGCTTTTCACCTAAGGGAAATGGCCCCTTCTTGCTTTGCCCAACACACATTAACTACTCTTCATTTCCTGATTTGAACTATGAGTCTTCATTGGACGTAGTCCCAAAGACAAACTCGACCCACACTCACCAAGAGTGGTGAATGACCATACCGTGCACCGACACCTGACTCGATGTGAAGTCACCATGCACCCACACCCGACTAGATGCTACTTTTTCTCCCCCCCTCTGGGGGGTCCACCTCTATGAGCAGAATCTTGCAGATTCTAACTCACAACTCTTACCTATCGTGTCAACTCTCACCCTTCATCCTAGTGGAAGAACATCCACACGTACTTCTAAAGGCCCCAACCCTAAGCCTAAATCTGACACACAAGATGCATTAATGAATGAATATGATGCATTCAATTCAAACGCTACTCTAGTCAACATGTGCAAGATTTTAAACGCATTCGCATATCCGGTGTCTGTGAGGCTCGTCAAGTAGACCTTGAGACCTCCCGCTCCTAGACAATCTCGCCTCATGCCCAGCCGACGACAATGGCAACACGCCATCCGCCTTAGCCCGACCCGAACTCTACCGCAAACCCCAGGCTCAACCCCGACCGCACTCGGTCCCGGTCTGGCGTGAATCTGGCCTCGCTGGCGTACTAAATGGTGTGGCACCTCGGATCTGATATCGGTTCCGACTCCATACTAGCGGAGGAACAACCGTCCTCTCGGGCCCTGACCACACCGACCGTGTCGTCCTTAAACCCCGGGATCCCCTGCCTTGGGCACCTCATATGTCCGGTTAATTGCAATGGTAGCACACCATCCGCCCATCCCGACCGGCAACCCTAACCCGTCTCCCACTCGATGATCGGGACCGAGGTGTCCCATAACCTAGATTCCCGCCCCTCCGTGACAATCCCGTCCAGCGTCCAGCTCGTCTACAAAACAACACATCATCCCACTCTACCTGACTAAATGTCCCATCCTGGCCTTGGTCCTGATGACCTCGGCCCTATCTTGGATATCCTTGTGAAACAAAAGTCTTCTGCTTCTTTCCAGGGTTGGAAGAAGATGGATCCTCCTTCC